>CM065398.1:24812500-25050000 GCA_033060915.1 Euryodendron excelsum
ATATATACTTTTTTATATTCCTAGTTTTGCCCTATATTTTTTTGGAGAATGTTGTATGTAATCCTATTTATTAATCTATTTTCTTACTCGTAGACACAAATGAATGGGTATCACATATATTTACTAATGTAGATTCTACAGCCTTGCGTCTAAAAGTGAGAAAAATTAGGGATGACAATGGCCTGGGAAAAAGTCAACATCCAATCGCATCCGTCCCATTTGGAGCGGGAATAAAGGATACAAAATGGAAATGGAAGCAGGGATAGAGGTTAAAGTGAAAATCCATATGGGGATGGAGGCAGGGATGAACTAAGCTCTTCCCCCGCCCCGCCCCTACCTAGCCTCACTTCCCCCGCTTTTAGCAATTTTTTTAATTTTTTAATAGGCAGCTTTTAGTTTTTTTTTTTTTTTTTTATGTATGTTATGCTAGTGAAACCATCATTAGACTTTGTTTTAATTGGTAGCCAACTTATATTCAATAGTTTTTTAATGTTGTTTGTTAGATAGGCTTTTAATTCCAAAAAGATAAACGAAAAAGTGTAAGTGGCTGCTTGCTCGCTACCAACGATTATGGTGCTTTAACCACAAGTTCACGGGTCGCGATGTAATATAGTATCTCGTAAATACAAGGTCGATCCTACAGAGAAGATAATCCACAAATCAATTGCAAATGCTCAAACACTCACTTAAATCTAACCAAACCCTAATTGATGCTCCGTAAAAAAAAAAGGAAAATCTTATGATTTTATGTGGACGTTTGCAAGCCCTAATTATCCTAAATTATCAAAATCTAACCAAAATTGTATTTAAACTATATAAAAGATAACCCAGAATCAATTGATCCAATCAATCAAGGCTCTCGGAATTCCAATGAAAGTGTTTTGAGTACTCAAATCCTTCGACTATGTCGTAAGTCTCGGATTCGGAAGATTTAACTTTAAAACCAATAATTCTTTCAATCTTCAACTTCTAAAATAAACCAAAGTATTGGAATCAAGAACATGCATCAACGATGCGAGTAACACCTATACATAAACCCAACTCAAGCGTAAACGTTACAAGACAGCGTATATACTGAGTATGGCATTCACACATATGTATTACCGAACATAATAGGATGTTCAGGTTTTCGAAAGTATCTAGAATGAGGAAGAAGAAGAAAAAGATGAAAAATCAAGAAGATATAACATTAAAGAACACAATACCTTCATTGGTCATCCTTGATCTCCAATCAACCTTCACAATTGATTCCAAGTTGAAAGATTTAGCCACTCATGGCCATAGAAGCAAATACCAATGAGTTATAAAATTGTTGGAACATTTAAACTATAAACTAAAACAAAACAATCAAAATCTTGAATTGAAAGTGTAGGAATTTAAAGTTCTTGATCAAAGTGATGAATTCCCACTACAAATCCTTTAAATTAATGAAAACAATCGACAAAATATAAAACCCTAATTAAAACTAAGCTAAGAACTATGAAAAACACTCTAAGAACCCTAAAAAATTCCAACCACCAGTTCAGAGACAAAGTTATGTATATATAGTCTTGTATTGGAGTCCCAATCCTTTTAGGAAACTGCCAACTTTAAGCCTTGACAGAATCAACGTCCGGACGTTAAAGACAGTTCATTTTGGAACGTCTGGACGTTACCAACAAATAAGTGAGAAATCCTTCACGCAACGTCCGGATGGGGTCCGCAACATCAATATCAAGTCTGTGAAGTTGGCCTCTGTGTTTAACGTCCGAACGGCGTTCGGATGCTCTGTCATCATCGTCCGAACAGCGTCCGGACGTTGGATACACCTCTTCTTGGTTTTGATTACTTTCTCTCATACACATTCTTGTATCCACTCTTCAAGTTTCCAGTGCTCATTTTCATGAAGTCTTTCACACAATGCTCTCTAGAATACTCCCATCATTGATCCTCGGTCTTTGTATCCATAATCCCGAACCGTTTTAAGGACTTCAATGCAGCTCCTTTAGGCATGTTTATCTGCAATGGATTCAAAATACTACTCTTAGCACAATGTATACTAACAACGACATAATTAACTTATTCTACAACTAACTAAGGTCGGTTAGCGGCCATAAATCACACTTTTGAAGTGCAATCACTAGCTAAAAAAAACCGAAGCTAAACCAATCAACCCCCTCAATGGCTGTTTTCATAAATCATGGCTGTTGTTTTTCCTTGTAGACTTATTTTCCATTATTTTGTTTCACTTTCTTGGATTCTTTTTCAGGGATCAAACTATGAAACTAATAAATTTGTCTACTTTTTTGAAAATTTTCCATATAAGTTTTCAGTTTCTTTCACTTCTGCCCAACTTCTGTGTTTTAATCAGTGCTGATCGCTGCCCTCAACAAATAATTAATTTGGACACCATGTTTAAAATCTCCATTCAGTCATCCCAATGCAAATATGGCCAGATTTTTAAAACAGATCGTCTTCTTTCCTATGGCATATATGAAACCTCTTTCCACTTGTGAAAGGAAGACAAATCTTGACATTGAGTAAGAGAAAAGGCAGTAATTAAATATTCGTCAGGGTGGCCAATCAAGCAGAATATTCTATTCAAATTATTGCAAAAGATCCATCTATTAAATAACTAATAAATGAAGTCGTTCGTTGAAAATAATAGGAAAGTTGCACAAATGAGAAAACAAAAAGGAAGATGAAATGAGAACACTTTCCACCAAGTCCTAATTAGCAAAACACAATGGACTGAAGCATGAAAAGAGAATAGGTTAGCAGTGAACAAAGATTCTTTAAATGTTAGTCTTCCTGCTAAGTCTAAGATATGGGAAGGAAATCAAGAATGGTGTATACGATGGTGCCTGATTGATCAATTTGGACTGCAGCATACAAAAGAATCATTAAATTACTTACAAGAAAGAAAAAGTTGAATAATTGAAAGACCAAAAGAAATATTAAATTGCTTAAAGAAAGAAAAAGTTGCGTAATGGAACGAGTCGGTCATTGATAATAATTACCCACCATTTAATTAGATATATGATACTTGCATTGCATTGTAATTTTACATGCATTATAGAATTTGATAATAACTGCTTTTTACACAAATAGATTGACAGAAAAGTTGATGAAATCGCATTCAAAGACAAAGCCTTCCCCAAGTGGTAAAGGTGCTACTAGCATGTTCATGATTTCTAGGGTTGAAACATACCCCCAGCCCCCTCTCAACAATCAAGGATTTTTACGTAGTCCCCTCTCAACAAAATTCTTGGATCTAACACTACTTGAGCGAAGATAGGTCGGCTAACTTAGTTATTTTGGCACAATTAGCTTAGCAATAAGAGACGTGAAATATTCTTTATCTTGGGATTAATGAAAAGATGATGGAGAAATCTAATGATGTGAGACTTAAAGCCAATTGAACTTGAATGAACTTCCTACTTATATTAATCCCATAGAAAATTATACAGGGTTGTACATTATATCAATTTCTAATAGTAGTTTTCATGATCATCCTTTATTCAATGGAAGTTTATATTCATAATTTATATGTTTGGGACCGATAATTTTGAGTTTCTCAATTAACCGGACATTTTACTTTGCAACTTACAACTTTGGTACTCTATTTATATAATTCAAGCAAGGTTATATAATAAGCAACTTATTGTTGTATATTGGATTGTTGAAACATAATAAATTCGACTTCCATTTTATCATGGTAATTTAGTGCTCGAGTGGAATTATGTACCATTGTGGATAGAGGGATTATTAGTATTCTAAATATCTCCCCTACACCATTAAGTATATATTATTGTGCTATTCCAACAACCAATAAACAATTTTCTTGAGACTGTCTCAGATATGAATGTAACCATTACTCCACATAAATGAGCCCCACAACTCCCTCTATTTATACTTATGGCCTGACCTTGGAGTATTCCAAACAAAATAGCCATTAGATTTTCAAGGTCATGGAGAAAACTTGCTTCCTTCTTCTTCCTCACATCATGTTGTTGGTCTGCTTCTGTATTAATGTAGCTAGCCTAGCTTTGACGGTAACTAACATCACTACCGATCAATGTGCTCTCCTTGCCTTGAAATCCCATATAACTTTTGACCCTGTCCACGTACTGCTGAACAACTGGACTGCCGGTAACTCAGTTTGTGATTGGGTTGGAGCCATTTGCAACACTCGCCACAAAAGAGTTGCAGCCTTAGATCTTGGTGTAATGGGTCTTATGGGCACCCTCCCTTCGCACTTGGGAAACCTCTCATTTCTTGTTCGGCTGAGCATTCCAAACAACAGTTTTCATGGTGATTTGCCCAAAGAGTTGGCCCATCTTCGTCGATTGAAATTCCTCAGCGTCGCATTCAACAACTTTGGTGGGCAGATTCCATTAAGGTTGGTTGCCTTATCTAAGCTACAATTCTTGAGTCTTCGGAATAACAATTTTACAGGTACCATCCCATCTTTCCTCTTTAACTGTTCAAAGTTAGAGATCTTGGCATTATCCCACAATCTCCTAGAAGGAAAAAATCCCACTAGAGATTGGTAATCTTTCAAATCTGAAAAGTTTAAGCATGTCATTTAACCAGCTTACGAGCTCCATACCACTTAGCATCTACAACATCTCCTCACTACAACGTATTAGTTTTGCGGGTAATGGCCTATCTGGTAATATTCCAGCTAATATGTGCTGTTGTCTTCCAGAAGTAGAATTCCTTTCTCTCTCTCAGAATGAATTGGAAGGCCAACTGCCGTCCACTTTGCAGGGATGCTCAAAACTTCAGATTTTGGGGTTGTCAACTAACAAATTCACTGGAACCGTACCAAATGAGATTGGGAACTTAACTATGTTGAAGGAGTTATATCTTGGTATTAACAACTTGAAAGGTACGACTTTGCCTTTGGTGTTTGCATGTTGCTTTGCCCGCAATGGAGTTATATTATCATGGTCTTTAGAGCGACAATTTTACAAACTAATTGACAATGTTTCTTTTTGTTTAAAGCAATTATCCAAATGTTTACATGCTAAGTAATTGATTCACAACTATCAATACTATCTAAGCATTTGTTTGATAAAGTTCTTTATTTGGACTTGCCAGCCAATAAACTTGAAAGCGAGACCCTTCACTCTACTCCTACTCGAAACATACTCAAAACATCGCATGCATTAAAAAACTACTCGACAGATGGAATTAGCTGATTTATGTTAATTGACTTAGCAACAAAACATACATTATATTTAACTAAACATATATATTCTATAAAAGTATAGGTACTTTTTTTTCAATTCTAATGCCAAAATTATGCTGGAGCATCTTGGTGTTTTGTATTTTAACATTATTTTATGATCATATATTTTACTTTTTTGGGACCCATTTTCTATGAAATTGAATATACTGAAACTTTTTGAAATGACAATTTATATTAACTTTCTCAAGAACCTACCGAACCTCTTCTTTAGAAGCGTTATACAACGTCAATAATAAGAGAAATAGAATCAAGATTAAGTGATTTAATCCATCTAAACGAAAACTACAATTTTTCTAATTTTGATATAAAAAGTTTAAGTGTTCAAGGATTTAATAAATTAAGTCACTAAATTCTAATTCAGTTGGCTAGGGCTCTTGGTCTCTCTTTTGGGAGATCAAGAGTTCAGCTCTTGCCAAGTGCAACAGTTAACTGCAAACCCTTGTGAATACTCTAGTCTTGGTGTGAATGGTCTACATTTGACTATACTAGGGAGGAAATTAGTTGAGGGAAAAGGATTAGTCGAGTGGAGCGCAAGCTGGCCCGAACAGCCCTAACCACTGAACTTAAAAAAAAAAAACTTACTCACTAAAGCCCCTTGAATGTTATAGAAAAAACTCGAGTTTGAATATCGCCTTCATTCAAATTGAGTGACTTATGGACATTAGTTAAATATATTTGTATAAAAAAAAAAGGGTACTAAAATCTATGGCTATTCAATTTGATACAAATTTATGAGCTAGTAATATTCCATTTTATTTGCTCTTAATGGCACTTATTAAGTGACGACTTAACTGCATCTGCAATGAAGGCGATATTTCATACATCTATTAATTTTGTTTAATTTTTTTTTGTTACTCAAATTCTATAAATTTTTTATCGTACAATTGCCTACCTTCCTTTTTAAATTTTGGCAAATTGAACAAAAGATGAAATGGAATGGTTGAAGTCTAGAAAATTTTCATAATATTTACCTCATACATACACGACTCTATTTAATAATATTTTCTCAAAAGCTCAAGTCAAACTACTGAAATATCCCGAATGCTTTTTAAATGTCATTTACAATATGCACTTAAATTCTAAAACACAAAATTTAATTTTTACTCTCGATTGACATTCTCAAGAGACATGATTTCAATTATGAATTCTATTGATACTGATGCAGGTGAAATTCCACAACAACTGGGTCAGCTTAAGGTACTGGAGGTGTTGAATATGGCAAAGGCTGGCCGTACTGGTCTCGTTCCATCAATTATCTTCAACATATCTTCTTTAAAAATCCATTGATCTTGGAAACAATAGCCTGTCTGGTAGTTTGCCGCTGGATATGTGCCACCATCTTCCAATGCTCCAAGGACTTTATCTCTACAATAATAAATTCACAGGAAGCTTATCAAGCAGCATTGGGAATTGTACCTTGCTTAAATCTGTATCCCTGTCGAGCAACAAGTTTGCAGGTAATAACCATTTTTTACTTCAAATGATTTTGTTAATCCTTTGTTTGGATTATTGATTTATGAGGGAAAAGAAAAAGATATGAGAAATAAAATTACTCTTATTGTCATTTGGTTGTTAAGAAAAAATTGGTGGATAAAACAAATAAAAGAGAAATGAAAGAAGAAATCGTATTTTCTTATTTACTTTTACGTTGTTATTAACAAATGAATGTTCATGAGTTTCTTATTTTTTCACTTAATCTAAAAAGAGTGTAGAATTTGAAATCTCACATCCTTTAATGATAATGAGTGGGATAATTAGAGTCCATACCAAATAGAACACTCCTTGCTTAGTAGTGTAGAGATTGATAGGTCAAAATAAAAAATAATAAAAAATAGCATATGATTTTTTATGGATGAAACCATTGTTTGCTAATATCAATAAATTATAGATGAAAACAGTTATACAAATGCATGCTATATTAGCATACCATCAAGAGGAGAGGTGGAAACCATTTATAAAAATTTAATTGAATTGCAGTTTCACCAACAGAATCAATTAGAGGTGGTAACATTATAAAATTTTAATTTATTCTTTACGAGTAGTATTGAGTTTTAATTGAATTGCTTAATTTGAGAATCATTTTTTTGTATGCTCATGTGTTCACTAAACTAATCTTAATGCAAGTTTTGTCAAGATAAATTTGGAATCAATATTCTGTTTGATTGTTTAAAAGCATAAGGAAGAAAAAAGACTAGCTTTTATTATAATGCTAAAAGCTTTTACATAGATTTCTTTGTTACTGAAAGGGCATTTTAGAATTACATGATGGAATATTTTTTTTTAGATTGAGTTGTATTTTATTACAACTTTTTTGAGTTTTAATTTCCAAAATAATGGGCACTCATATATGGGGGTAATAACCTTGCACTTAGTCATGAGAGAAAGCAACAAGTTTGAAAACATGTATATATATATTGGGGTAGCAAATCAATGTTAGCAAGCTATAATGGCTTTCTAACAAAATATTTCTTTTAGGGATGAGGCCATAATGTTAGTTTGGGAATTATTTTTTAGAGAGTGTTAGATAGGGAATTTTTTTGAAAAGAATGTTAGTATGGGAAAAGAAAAAACTTGAGGAACAGGATTTGCCATGTTTCATAAATCATTTATAGTGAACAAGGAAAATAGGTCAGCAAAAACATAAGTAAACAAATAATAAGGAAAATAAGTTCAACACATCTACTTGAATATTTAATCCTACAACATTTATGGATGTAGAAGATAGTTGTTAACTCTTTTATGAAAAAAAATCCGTACAAGGTAAACAGCCTTAATTTTCATGGGGGAAAATATGAAGAAGGAAAATATTGGTTTCTTAACATTGTCAATTTTAATGGGCATGATAGCTCTTAACGAGTCATTTGTTGCACAATAATAAATTTTATGAAAGTGAATTACTACTTAGTTCTATATATGTTTATTATTTTGCAGGCTCAATACCACATGAGATTGGTCAAATTCATAGTCTAGTTTGGTTGGACATTAACATTAATAGTCTAAGTGGTCCCATACCATCAAATGTCTTCAACATCTCAACCTTAAAAGAGGTATTATTCGTAGGGAATCATCTTTCAGGCCATCTTCCATCGACTATAGGAGTTATCCCAAATATTGAGGAACTTCGCCTAGGCAGAAATGAACTAACAGGAGTTATCCCAAACTCTATCTCAAATGCTTCAAAACTCATTGTTCTAGAACTCTCCTCCAACTCATTCACTGGATCTGTACCCAATACACTTGGTAGTCTAGAATTCATTCAGGTTCTTAACCTTGAATATAATAATTTAACCGCCAGCAAATCTTGTAAGTCACAATCTACCGGCTTCCTTGCTTCATTAAAAAAGTGCAGAAACATGAGGATATTGGCATTGTCCAATAATAGACTAAATGTTATCCTCCCAGTCACCATCGGGAATCTATCTTCTCAACAATATTTCGACATTGGTAATTGCAAAATTATGGGCAACATTCTTGAAGAAATTGGTAATTTGAGCAATTTATTGAGCATAGATCTTGGAGATAATGACGTATCTGGTGCAATTCCGGCAACTTTTGGACAATTGTCAAATCTCCCAATATCTGTATTTGGGAGGTAATCAACTACAAGGGTCCATCTCGAACAACCTTTGTGATTTGAGGGACTTGGCTTACTTATTTTTGGGTGGAAATAAGTTTTTTGGATCTCTGCCGACATGCTTTGGGAATCTTCTCTAAGGAGCCTTGGAGTAGACTCAAGTGGATTAACTTCGGAAATACCCTTTACCCTTTGGAACCTTAAAGATCTTTTGATTCTGGACTTGTCTTCAAATTCTCTAAGCGGCGCGTTACCATTGGAAATCGGAAATTTGAAGGTTGTGACTCAAATTGATCTGTCGAGGAATCAATTATCTGGCAACATCCCAAGCTCTATTGGAAGTCTCCAAAACTTGTTGACTCTCTCCTTAGCACGTAATAGATTCTAAGGTCCTATTCCTCAATCATTTGGTGGTTTGATAAGTTTGGAATTCTTGGATCTATCCCGAAACAATTTGTCAGGTATAATTCCCAAATCCTTGGAACAACTCTCCTATCTAAAATATCTCAATTTTTCTTCCAATAATTTGGAAGGAGAAATTCCTGAAGGACCTTTTGCAAATTTCACACCTCAATCTTTTATGTGGAATAAGGCGTTATGTGGTGTGGCTCGGTTTCAAGTTCAACCATGTACTAGAAATCGTCACCGATCAAGAGAAACAATGATGCTTATTGGGAAATGTATTTTGCCAATAACTGCATTAGTAGTACTTATATTGGTTTCTATATTTGTGTTCACACACGGTGCCAAAAAAGAGAAAGGAGAATTCCAAATCAAGAGAGTATATTTCCTGGGAGAGCACCCCGAAGGTTTTCACACCAAGAGCTTCAGCAATCAACAACTGGATTTGGGGAATGCAACATTCTTGGTACAGGAAGCTTTGGTTCAGTGTACAAAGGGACCTTTTCTGATGGATTGATAGCTGCGATAAAAGTTTTTGATTTGCAGCTTGAAGGGTCACTCAGGAGTTTTGATATTGAATGCAAAGTAATGGGCAATTTACGTCATCGAAATCTCATCAAGGTTATTGGCAACTGCTCCAACCTCGATTTCAAGGCTTTGATGGTTGAATACATGCCCAATGGGACTCTTGAGAAATGGTTGTATAATTCTGACCATTGTTTGGATGTGCTACAGAGAATGAATATACTGATTGATGTAGCATCTGCCTTGGAATATCTTCATCATGATTATTCAACACCAGTGGTTCATTGTGATGTAAAGCCAAGCAATGTTTTGCTAGATGAAGATTTGGTTGCACACCTAGGTGATTATGGCATAGCAAAGCTCTTTGGAAAACACCAGTCTATAGCACAAACCAAGACGATGGCTACAATTGGGTATATTTGATTGCTCTCTAAAAGGTATGCTCGAGATATCCCTGACAACGGCGCCAAAAACTTGATCGCTCCCTAAAAGGGTGATACTTAACCGCAAGTGCACGGCCGCGATGTAGTAATAATTTCTCGTAAGTACGATGTTGATCCCACAAGGAAGAGGATTTACGTAAATCGGAAAACTTACCATAGATAAAAAAATCTTAGAAAAAACACTCCAATAAACAAAAATATGATTTGTAGGTTGAGAAAATATTTGTTATCTAATTTAAACTAAGAAATAAAAAAAAAGTCTTGGGGTCAATCGATCCAATCAGTTGCGTCTCTTGAAATTCCAAAGGAGATAATTTAATAACTCAAAACCTTCAACTACGTCGCAAGTCTCGAATTCGGAAGATTTAATAATAAAACCAAGGGTTCTTCAAAACTTCAACTTCTAGAATAAATCAGGTTATTAGAATTAAGGACGTGCATCATCGATTCATGCAGCGCATATACTGAACCCAACTCATGCATAAACGTTACAAGGCAACGTATATACTGAATGTGATATTCACGCATAAACGTTACCGAACATAATAGGACATCTAGGTTTTTGAAAGTTTCTAAAATGAAGAAGAAGAAGAAGAAAGAAAACCAGAAAATTTAACTTTAAAACCAAAATCGTACCTCCTTCGTTCATCCAAGATATTCAGTTGATCTTCACAATTGATCCCAAGATGGAATCTAGCGACTCATCATAATCATAGATTTGCAAAGTTGTATTGAAAATGTATTGAAAGACTGAGTAATCTGATTACAAGAATTGAAAACTGAATGAAAATTATGAATAAATTACTCTAATTTACTCCTAAAACTACTCCTAAAATCCTAGAAAAATGTCAACCCTAATATCCCCTCAAAAACATAAAAACCCTAACTCTATTCTACCACCTACTTCTCTCCCCACAACTAAAAAGTGAGTTAATATATAAATCACGTCGTTAGTCGTACGGATGATTCCCACCGAGTGCTCAGATGGCCTAAGTCCCTTCACGAAAGTTGTAGGTCTCGAAAAGTTATATAAAATTAACATATTATGGGCCTGAATAGCTTTTCTGGTTCACGAGATATGGGCTTCCAAAGTTTCAGTTTTGCGTGATTCAGCAACTTGTACCACAGTTTCAGCAGCTTGTACCTTGACAGCAATCTCTTGAAACCTATGATTACATTGCATTCAAAATCATTTCATTTAAGCTCAAAACCGTTCGAACGCCTAGGCCACCGTTCGAACGCCACGGACGACTGTTCGAACGCTGCGTCGAATGCACTTCGAACGGGAAAGTCTGCTATTTGAATCTATCGAACGCACTTCAAACCTGATCTTGACGTGATACCGTTCGACGTACCGTTCGAACGCTACTGTGCACCGTTCGAACGCCCTTGAGGACCGTTCGAATGCCTACACCATTTTAGCGTGAATTTGTCCTTTTAAGCTCGAATTCCTGAAAACATACATAAAACTAAGTTGGTAACGAATTAGGACTAAAATAACACTATTAAACATATTACCAAACTAACAAATAGCTAATTAAAGCATGTAGATTGCACTTTTAGAGTACAATCACACCCCCCAACTAAGCTTTTGCTAGTCCCTAGCAAAACACTAACACTAAGAACCTATCTCCACTTTCGTGGGAGTCACGAGTGCATTTAGCATATGCACCAAGCCTTTAAACTCCTAGGTTACCCCTAGTGGACGAGTAGTGTCTCGTGAGGGCTTACAGTGATGAATACCCACAAATATCTATCCATGTAATGTCAATATGATATGAAAAAACATGAAACATGTATTAACCTCATTCAAGTCAAGTCTTAATCTACCTAGATCATGAATCATTGCAAGGTAAAGGCATAAAATATCGAAGAAAGAGAATACATTGAAGTGTACTACCAATGGTATATAACTCTAATGTCTCAAACTCATGCAATTATGTCCTTTATGCTTTGATCCAAGTCTCACAAGGCATACACTTAACTTTGAACATGAACACACAGGGTCTCTCAATGGACAGCTCATTTTAAGAGTAAATATACTGACATGCAAGTAGAGCAATTCCAATCATCAAAAACCGATAAGTTATAGGTGTATCAACTTGGCATAGCTTCATGAAAGAATATTTATTGTTTAAGCACAATTAGAGAATTGACATTGATAACTTATACACAATTGAATTAAAAATTTATGTAATTTCGGATATTGTGGCCATATGGATAGTGAATGAAAGAAGAGCCATGTAAGATGATAGAAAGCGGTAATAAATTTCAACATATGCATGCGCATTACACATGATGATCAATGAACATTCACTTTCAAACTTTTAGCTTTTGAATAACTTTCGAACTTTTTCATCTTCCTTCACTTCTTTTTCATCTGAGTTTTTTTCTTCCTTTTCAACTGCTTTTCATCCCTTTCTTTTTTTTTTCTTTTCTTTTCAACTCCATACACTTTCAACTTCATAAATATAGAAGCAATGCACCAACTCCGGAATTTAGCATTGACAAACTTTTAAGCTCATGTGTATACGAATATCCAGAAAGAAATATAAACATGAATGGCTCAATGGAATAAAGTGGCCCAACAGCTCATGCTCGAGACTTTGCTATCAATATAGAGGGGTACTCCCCCCTTCCATCATAACCCGTGGTCCCCTTAGCTCCAGCTAACTCAGGCAACCTTCTAAGTCAACAGGAAGGATCCAAGATTCATCCGGATCTCCCCAACAGGAGCCCTACGGCTCCTCCCCTCCCAGCAACAACTCTAAGCGTGGCTTCCACTGTGGCCCCAACTACAGGGATGGCCTCCGCGGCAACCCTTGTGCCAACCCAAACACTCCTCCCTCAACACCTTGTCACCATGGATCAAGTCAAGGCGCAGTTCCAATCCCTTTTTGAACAAGCGCGCTCCAAGTCTGTTGTCATGCCAGACCTCAACCTCTGGCCACTGTACAATGAAAAAATCAAGAGATCACGAAGCACCACCACCTTTTCCCGTGTCAATGGAAGAAGCTGTTGCGCTATTGGACGCATGGGTAGCCGATGGGGCAGTCTGACTGCCTGAGGTTAGACGCCCCCCCTAGCAAAAGGATCGGGCCCAACCAAACTATTGCACTTATCAAAGGACAGTGCATCATCCCACTAAGAACTGTTGGGCTTTCAGAGACCTCATCCAAGCTCAGATAAAAAATGACGCAATCAACCTCTCCCAGAAGGACATCCACAAAGACCCCTTTCCGCGTCACAAGGACAATGACAAAGTGGTTATGATGCTGTCCCATTATAAAGAACTCAAAGAAGTTGCCTTCGTTGAAACCACTGAGCCCTCTCAACAAACTTATCCGGATTTCGAGATCCGAAGAGCTACCATCGTCCAAAACTCCACCAAATTCAAACATTTCTTTAATAGCTTTGGCCTCTCAAATGCCACTCGGTTCAAAGCTACCAAGGCCATCCTTTGCCTAAGCGAGGATAACGGCAAGCAATGCATAGACGTTAGCAGCTCTGTTTGCTGCACTCTCAAAGACAATGCTCTTGTCATCACCTTCATCGAAGCGGATCGCCAAGTACCGTTCCCCCACAACTGCCCTCTCTATGTCCCGATCATAATCAATGGGATCGAGTTTTAACGAGGTTTCATGGATGGAGGAGCCTCACTCAACATAATCTCATACTCCACACTTTGAGACCCCGGGATACCTCAGAAGCATTTGGTGCGAGAACCCATCAATATCACTAGCTTTGGTAACCATTAACATTAGACGTTGGGATAAGTCAGGCTTTATCTCATTGTAGGATCGATTCACTCGACTGCCAAATTTCATGTCATAGATGTAGACACCACCTACCACACCCTCCTTGGGCGCACATGGCTCTATCACTATGGAGCCATCCCATCTACCTACCATCAATGTGTAAAAACCATTTGGAAGAAAGAGGTCATCACCAACAGGGGATCAGACAAGCCATTTTGATCTGAAGAATCTCATATGGCTGACGCAGTCTACTATGATCACCTAGAGGATGAGCCTCAACCTTCACCCCTTTGAGGAGCCGCCATCCTCAAATGAAAGGACATCTCCAAGCAAGAGCAATCACAACCCTCCACAGCTAGGAACCGCCCACGCCAAAATGACCCCCCTTGCTCAAACAAAAAGGTTCCTCGAGTCACTCACTACTAGCTAGCTAACGGTAAGATCGTGTATCGCTTGTGACGGTGTGCGGGCGAGGCCTCACCCAACATAGAGATTAGCCTCCATAAGAAAGATGTTTACTCATCAAAGCGCATCCTCCAGTCCCTGACTCGGGCTACCATGAATGCTTTGCCCTTTCAGAACTAGTCAAGAAGGCCACTTCTAGGAAGCCAAGCTGAAGTCAAAAAAGAAAGTTCCCAAAGAGGACAAAAAAGGTTCCCATACTGATTACTCTCAGAAATAGTAATCTCTAAGCCTAAATCGGTAGTTGATTAGTTGAATTTAAGTGTTTATTTAGTATTTTAACTCTTAAAATGCATTAAACTCCTTTTGTGCACTTTTTACAGGAATCAGAGCTTAAGACGAGGCAAATGAGCAAAACATAAGAAGATCGTTTGATCGGGTGAACATACTGAACGATCGGTCGATCGATCGTAGAACAGCCAATCGATCGACGACATCGAAAATGGCTCTGCTCGACCTTCTACAACAAAACTTCAGAGAGGTCATTTTTTCGATCGATCGACCGTTCGATCGACGACGTTGGAACGCCTCAACAAACAACACAAATGCAAAACTTCAGAGAGGTTGTTTTTGCGATCAATTGGGTGTTCAATCGCCATATGTAAGCACCCCATTTTTGACCACTCAGCAGTCTACACTCCATCCAAACTTGTTTTCAAGTCATTGTGGGCATATTTCAATCGAAACCATTTCTCTAGGTCCAAATTCCATCTTTCCATCGCTTCGCGGGCCTGTCAGGCCCAAATAGAAGCAAAATGACCAAAATGCTCTTAGGGGCATTGTTTCTTTCCAATTTCCTTTCCAATCCCTCTCTCGAGACAGTTTATTCCTCGAGACGGTTCGAGTAGCGAAATTACTCACAAAACCGTTAGAGTAGCGGAAATACTCACAAAACCGTTAGAGTGGCGGAAACACTCACAATCCAGGCACGTCTCTTTGGAGATGGTAAGACCCCTTTCCAATCCCACTCTTGAGACAGTTTATTCCTCGAGACGGTTCCAATCCAGACACGTCTCTTTGGAGATGGTAAGACCCCTTTCCAATCCCACTCTCGAGACAGTTTATTCCTCGAGACGGTTCCAATCCAAGCACGTCTCTTCGGAGATGGTAAGATCCCTTCCAGTCCCACTCTCGAGACAGTTTATTCCTCGAGACGGTCCGAGTAGCAAAACTACTCACCAAACCGTTAGAGTAGCGGAAATACTCACCAAACCGTTAGAGTAGCGGAAATACTCACAGAACCGTTAGAGTAGCGAAAATACTCACAGAACCGTTAGAGTAGCGAAAATACTCACAAAGCTGTCCGAGTAGCGGAAATACTCACAAATCATCAACCCCGTTCGAGTAGCGGAAATACTCCCAAATCATCAACCCCGTCCGAGTAGCGGAAATACTCAGCCCCGTCCGAGTAGCGAAAATACTCACACCGTTAGAGTGGCGGAAACACTCAAAACCTAGGTCAACACCCGTGTCTATTAGCTCACTTCGGTGAAAAATGACTAGACTACCCTTAAGACCTTTTCCGAGACTTTCCGGTCAAGATGACCATTTTACCCCTAAGCATCCGAATGCCCCGGGAACCACACCGGCTCTGGGTATCAAACCGGTAACCTCCTGAGAATACTTTTTATAGTGTTCTCAACCTCCCCTTGCCTTTCCGGATCATTCCGAGTCAGTTCCGGCCAACCCGGTACAAAATGACCGTTTTGCCCCTAGAGGGCCGCTCTCCTTCTTCGACCACGCCGGCTCTGGGTATCAAACTGGTAATGACCCGAGAATACTTTTTATAGTGTTCTCAACCTCCCCTTACCTTTCCGGATCATTCCGAGTCAGTTCCGGCAAACCTGGTACAAAATGACCGTTTTGCCCCTAGTGGGCCGGTCTCCTTTTCCGACCACGCCGGCTCTGGAAATCAAACCGACAACCTCCGGGAACATTCTGAATAATGTTTCCGGATCCCAAGTCTTCTTCCGGGACAATCCGAGTCTGTCCCAGCAGTTTCCCGGTCCGAGTGATCGTTTTGCCCCTAAAGGCCCAATCAACCTTTCCGACCCACCTTATCCTCACTTTCCAAGTCAAATACCTCCAGGACACTATTTTAAGTGTTCCTGCTCCTTTCCGACCTTCCGGGTCATTCCCGGCTCCTTCAAATCATTCCCGGACTTTCCAGAGTCACTCCTAGTGAAGCCAGGCTAAAAATTGCATGGTAGTCACTAGTACAGGCGCCCAAATCTAGTCAAAGATACGTTGCTTGCCAACCTTAAATCTTTCCTAATTGACTAGTGGCGCCAAGCCAAAAAATGGCCTGGCGCCACTCCTAGTGGCGCCAGTGTAGAATTTGGCCTGACACCACTGCAACAGGCGCCAGTTTTGTCCAACCTCTATAAATACAGAGCCTCATTCAACGTGAAAGAGGTTTGCAAACTTAACCTAAGAATCCTATATTTCGATATACAGAGCTCGAGCACCTCCTAAACCCTAGCCTCCCTAGGTTTTTCCAAACCCTAGCGACCATACATAAACCCTAGCCTCCTATACACTCATACAGCCCCCCATACACTCATACCCTAGCCTTCAACCATCCTTTGAAGACTTGAAGAGCTGCCATCTAAAGCTTAAAGAAAACTCTTGAAAGCTGAAGGTGAAGATCAAGACAAAGACCGAAGAGCGAAGACAGCGCGACGCGCAAAATAAAGAAGACATACGGTAAGTTTTCTCTTTAATTTTCTGCACTTCCCCCCTCTCTCTTCTCTCTCCAACCCACTTGGGTTTTCTCTATTTTAATCCCCCATCTCTTTTCCCCCCTTTCTTTGCATGCTTAAAACAAGGGGATTCCCGGTCCATGTGTAGGATTGGGCTATTGGAGAATCACCGTGTCGGGGGCTTTCTTCTAGTCTAACCAAAGACCACGTAGGTCCGACCCCCTTGATTATGTGGTGAAGCCTTAACCTTGTATGTTCACGACCCCAAATTGCATTGTGCATATCATAGTCTTACATCTTCCAAAAACCGTTTTCAAACTTGTTTTCAAAATTGCATCAAAATCTCTTTTTCAAAAACTTGTTTTCAAAACCACGATTCTAAGGTGATTCTAGTCTTTCCATGGCTAGGGTTGTTTTAAGAAAGTGTTACATTAAAAGTGACCTTTTTGGTTTATATTTTTGACTCGTCCCTTCCACGCTCACCGCGATGGGGGTGCTTGTAGTTTAAGTGGGGTACTCCCACTATCGTGTTCTCCCAAGAGACCTGTGCAAATTTAGCAATAGGAACGATTAGACTTTTGAAATATGTTCAGATTGCAACCACAAACCGAGAGTGAAATCAATTGCTATGCTAGCTAAAATTTGACCGAAAATGTTTTGGTGTTTGAGGGTTTGATTTACTAACAACTAGGCAAGCAATTAAAATTGAAATTTAAACCTACAACTTACTTCTAGCTAAAGTGAATTGACAATTGAGTAAATTATACTACAACAACCACACTTAATACTAACTCAACTCGTAAGTCAACCGAAATTCTAAATGAACACGAAAAGAGATTTAACTTGATTAGAGAAGGGGGTTTGGGTTCAAATGTTCCAATCTACCAATTCTAGCATGGAATTTGAAATGGGGAGTTTCGGTTAACTCGAATCAAGAACCGTCCAAAGGCCCTTGATTCGGAAGATTTAGCTTTGAAATTTTAGGGCTCTCTAATTATTTTGGAATTAAGTTTTTTTTTTCTAATTTATGGGTTCTTAGGAAATAAATCACATGTTATTAACTATGATTATAGATCTAAGATTTCTACACAAATTAATTCCAACATAATTAGAGAAAAAAAACGTAAACAAGATATTCAATGAGATTCAAGAACTCCCCTTTCATTTTCCATCCATTCCTTGGTAGATCTTCACATTTGCTCCCAAACTATGAGTTTAGCTTGAAGAATCCATGGTTGAAAGCTTTCCAAAGTGTAGAAACCACATCTTGATTTTAACTCAAAAGGGTATACATATTGAAATGTAGAGAATATGAGATTTTCCACTAAATCAAACCAAGAAACCTATCTAAATACCTCCAAAAGCCCTAAATACAACAAAGTAGATTGAATCTAAGCAAAATATAAGACTTTACCCTATTTTCCCTTCTCTACCCGCAGCTCCCAAAACCTAAAATCTGATCTGCCTTCATTTCCTCGACTGCTGGGTTGTAGGGCAAATCTGCGCTCACCGTCCGAAGTGCGTCTTAAGAGCGTCCGATATGCGTCCGGACAGACCGTCCAGACGGTGCCCTAACCGTTCGGACGGTTATTTCACCGTTCGGACAGTATTCGAACGAGAAAATTCGGCTCTATAATTCTTCGAACGGAAAATGACGACTCTGGAACGGCTTTGGACGAAAAATAACGCCTCTAGAACGGCTTTGGACAGGAAACATAGACTCTGGAACGGCAATTTCCGTCGCACCGTCCGAACGGTGATTCGCCCGTCTGAACGTGCCGTCCGAACGGTCACTTTCCCGTCCGAACGGTATAGGCGTCCGAACGGTAATGTCTCCGTCCGAACGGACCGTCCGGACGGTCATCTCTCCTTTAAGCCCCCCCTTTTCCACCAATTTAACACCCAAAAACCTGCAATATAAATATAAAAACAGTTTAGATCAATTTATTGCTAAAAATCCATAATAATACCCATATAGGGGCTATCAAACACTTCATTAGGGGACAAAGATTACACTTTTAGAGTGGAATCAACACCCCCCAACTTAGCTTTTGCTAGTCCCTAGCAAAAAGTACTATAGAAAGAAAATAATTTAAGACACTAAAAGGAACAAAGTATGTACAACCCACTCAAGACATCGATGGACACATCTCAAACCTCAAACACATGTAGGAGTTTATGCAAAAATTCATACAATAGAGAAGTCTGTGCGCGTGTGCTTGATAAGCTAATACTAAGCAACATATAAAGAACTCAATTATACACTTCCAAACCGTAAAGTTTTGATTTCAATCCTCACCGGGCATACACTCAGAATGAAAAGACCCACAAGGTTCACACAATGATATGTTCAACAGTAGAGTAAATGTACAAGGAAAAACAAGTGAACATATCCAAAATGAAGAACCGGACAATATGTATGTGTATCGCCTTTGGCACAACTTCCTGAGAGAATGTTCATAGATGCGCAATGATTCAAAGAATTGACAAGATAAAAACTTTTACTCTGATGAAAATTATAATGAGGCATCTTTGGATCGATTAAGAAATTTGAAAGACGAGGAGATAAAGGAGGAATGATGTGAGATAAATGCAAAACACATCATCTGTTAATGAGGTGATGGAAAGATATCATACCCAAATCCCTTGTTATATACCCAAGGGTTCAAACAATAAACACTTTCTCTTCTTCTTCTCTTTTTTTTTTTTTTTTTTTTTTTTTTTTTTTTACACTCCTTCTCTATAACTTTGACACCACTTTGCGTTATGTTCAAAACTTATTCTTTTCTTCTTCTTCTTTTCTCTTTTTTTTTTTTTACATCATATATCTTTGCTTCCCAACATAGTAAAGAAAAGTGATATGAATTACAAAAGTTCAATGATATCTTTCGAGGAAGGAGTTGGTGAGAAATGATAGTTGGTTTATATGGCGAAAGACAAAAAGGATAATGGCTATCAAGAAGGAAATAGGCTTAGAATTACATAAAGATGCCAAATTATACTATTCCACATAGTAAAAGTGTCAATCCTAATATCAGAATTCATCTTATAAACCAAAAGCAAGCATAAAGAAGTTATTCAAGAAAAATGAGTATGAAAGATCAATCCTTGAGTAAATGCAAACTCTCAAAAAAAAAAAAAAAGGGTAAAAACTCTAAAGCTCACGGGTGATAATCTCCACTAAGTATGGATGAAACTGCAAGGTAGAGTAGCAAAAACATGTTGCAAAGTATAACTCATGTGAACGGTGTATAACTTTCTACCAATGCATGAATCAAGCCCTCTCCATGGAGTCAAAAGTAAGAAAACGAGTCCATCTCAATCTAAGTCGAGTTTTAATGTCAAAAACGGTGTTATAGTGCATCAAAAATGAGTCAACGCATCAATCGCAAAAGCTAGCCTAACATGCATAAAAAGATATGTAATTAGTTGCGTGGGAGAAATGAAGACTGAAACTGATACCATACATTACCAAGATCCCCGTCAAAATAGTATAGGCGAGTAACAAAACCAAAATTTGGGAACACCTGTAGCTAACACATCCAACAATACAAGATAAAGAACAAGAGGATACAAAAGTAAATGATGTACAGTAAAGGAATCTCAAAATATAATCCACTATATCAAAACAATATACAAAAACTGATGCAATGATATGCTATGTGTGTACAAAAATGCATCACAATCCTAAACTATCAGTCATCTCCATCGTCATCTGGAGGCGGTGCAACGGTAGACCTAAGGGCCCGGACCTCAACAAAAAGCTCCTCTATGATCCTGGTCTGGCCCCGGGTCTGACCCTGGAGTGCGGTGATCTGCTCGGACTGGGCTCGGATCTGGCCCTCAAGTGCTGCCAAATGAGCTGCATGGGCGGCCTCCAGCCTAGCGATGTCGGCAGACTGCTGTGCTGATCCCGCAGCTAACATATCTAAGGTCTGCCGCATGTGCTCAAGCATCTGTAATGCTGGATCGGGCATCGGTGGTAGCTGAAAGTGCTGCTGATGCTGATGAATATCGGGGTCGTACTGATCCGGGTCAGCAAGATCCGGGTCAGCAAGTCCCGGCTGCTGCTGCTATGGCTGTGGCTGTGGCTGGAACTGCTCCTGCTGCTGCTGCAGTCGGCGAGACCTCAATCCCCTCTGAATGGTGGACCTACCAATGGGCTCCTTCGACTGAGGGAGACGAGGAAGTCCAATAGCAGGGGCCCCGAAGGCAGCCTCGATCACTTGCGTCAAAAGGACAGCGAAAGGGATAGATCCCTGAGCACGCGAGTGCGTAATCTCCTTCGCAAGAGCTCTAAACTGAAATAACGGAAGATCTATGGACCTACCCGCCCTAATAGCCCACAAAAGACTAGCCCTACTCCTCTTAACCTCAGAATGCCTAGCAATGGGGTAGACGGACCGGCAACAAAAAATATACAAGGGGGCGTAGATCGGAAGCAATGAGCTAACCGCCACCTGCCGGCGCAAACCCCAATCAAAGCCAGGGAGGCAAACCTCATCGGAAACGACTCTGAAGTCATCCGGAGCCCCCCTAGATGGGAAACTATACTGAGGGTCTGCCACCCTAGGCAGCCCATACACCTCTGCAAAAGTGGTGGGGGTGATCCCAATGTCAAACCCCCTAACCCAGGACGTGATCAGCTCGTGTCTTGGGGTAACACAACAAGCTGAAACGTTCGCCATAAACTCGGCGAGCAAGACAAAAATGGCATCTCCCACGAAGGTAGTGAGGGGGACCCAACCCCGGGCCTCAAAGGCCTCGGCCCACAAAAAACCAGGACCCCTAAACTGCTCTAGGTCCATCTGGCGCTCAATCACTACGCCTCGCCTCATCCAAGTCTGGGAGAATGCCTCAAATGCATCCTCAGACACAAAACGTGTGACGTCAAAGGCTGGGGCTGGCTTAGCCTCAGCTGCGCCAGCCGGAAGGGCACCGGGGGCCCCTCTGCCTGCCATGACTATCAAAAGACCCTCTAAAGTAACCTAGGTAAAGAATAAAGTAAACGAGGAATGAAGCAGGAATACCTAGGGAAGCGTGAAACAAAGGGTGGAGGAGCCAATGGCACGTGCTCGGGCTCCGGCAGGGCTCCGTTATCGTCCAAGAACTCTCAAAACACTCAAAAACTCCCCGTATAGCGTCTGTAGTGAGTCTGGACTCAATACGGACGCTGCCTATTTATAGGGGACGCCAAGCGTTCGACGCGCGTCCGAATACCGTCCGGACGAACCGTCCAAACGATAAATAATCGTCCGAACGGTCAAAAATGCGTTCGGACGGTACGATTAACGCCCGTCTGGATACCGTCTGAACGGGAAATTATAACACCACGGCCGTCCGAATTCACGTCCGGACGGTAAAAATAATCGTTCGGACGCACCGTCCGAACGGACAAACGCGTTCGGACGCGTAGTCCGAACGGACAAACCCAAAACTTCGATTTATACACTGCAAAAACCTAGGAAACTCAACAGACTATACAAAAATTAAATTCACAACAAAAAACTGCAAAAGAAGTAAAATAAAACAAAACAACCTAAACAATTTTACACAAAAACCGAGCGCAAAAACAAGCTCGCCCCACCCCCCACTTAAGAGATTGCATTGTCCTCAAGGCAACTGTAACGCGAAAGAGAACGGGATAGCAACACGGGAGGGCGGGGGCACATAGGGGACAATCATCAAGCCAAGATTGATGGATCAATGAGATCCACACAATCTACCTCGCCGCGGAAAGGCTCAAAATAAGGCTTTAACCTTTGCCCATTGACCTTGAAAGGTGTGCCATTCTTAAGATTTTGCACCTCAATAGCACCATAGGGAAAGATTTCCCTAATTTGGTAGGGGCCGGACCATTTACTCCTTAACTTTCCCGGAAAGAGATGCAACCGGGAATTATAGAGAAGAACTTTTTGACCAACATGAAAAGATTTGCGATGAATGTGTTGGTCATGACGGACTTTCATTTTAGCCTTTGAAATTTTGGCATTTTCATACGCATCATTTCTTATTTCATCTAGCTCATTCAATTGGAGCTTCCGGTGGTCGCCGGTTTCGCCTAACCCCTCATTATATTGCCGAATAGCCCAATATGCTTTATGTTCAACCTCAACCGGGAGGTGACATGCTTTTCCATACACAAGACGGTACGGGGAGGCACCTAAAATGGTTTTGTAGGCCGTTCGATAAGCCCACAATGCATCAATTAAGCGCAAAGACCAATCCTTTCGAGACGGATTGACCGTCTTTTCCAAGATTGTCTTGATTTCACGGTTGGCTAATTCGACTTGGCCTTGTGTTTGGGGATGATATGGCAAACCGACCTTGTGAATAATGCCGTACTTTCTCATAAGTATTCCTAAGGGCTTATTACAGAAATGAGAACCACCATCACTGATGATGGCCCGAGGCATACCGAACCGGGAAAAAATGTATTCTTTGAAAAATTTGACCACAACTTGGTGGTCATTGGTTCGTGCCGGTATTGCCTCAACCCATTTGGAAACATAATCTATAGCCACTAAGATATAAAGATACCCAAAAGAACTAGGAAATGGGCCCATGAAGTCTATGCCCCAACAATCAAAAACCTCCAAAACAAGGATAGGGGTGAGGGGCATCATGTGTTTCCTAGAAAGGCTTCCGAGCCTTTGACATCTATCACACGCCACACAAAATGAATGTACATCTTTAAACATAGTTGGCCAATACAGTCCACTTTGCAAAATCTTTGCCACTGTTTTCTTTGAAGAGAAATGGCCCCCACATGCATGAGAATGGCAAAATTTTATCACACTTTCAAACTCCTCATCCGGCACACATCGCCGTACAACCTGATCCGAGCAATATTTGAACAAATACGGCTCGTCCCAAAAGAATTGTCTTACTAGCCTAAAGAATCGCCTCTTGTCCAATGCGGACCAATGAGAAGGAATGGCCTTTGTGGCCAAATAGTTGGCCACATCGGCGTACCAAGGAGTTAGTGCTTGATTCACGGCATTGCAAAACATGAGTTGCTCATCGAGGAAGGTCTCACAAATAGGAGAGTCATCTTTGGTAGGGTGCTCAAAAGGGAGGCGAGACAAATGATCCGCGACAACGTTTTCCACCCCCTTTTTATCCCTAATCTCAAGATCAAACTCTTGAAGAAGGAGAATCCACCTAATTAATCGAGGCTTTGCGTCTTGTTTGGACAAGAGGTATTTGAGTGCAGCGTGATCAGTGAAAACAATCACATGAGACCCCACTAAATAGGAGCGGAACTTGTCCAAAGCAAACACAATAGCCAAAAGTTCTTTTTCGATGGTGGTATAATTTATTTGGGCTTCATTCAAAGTTTTGCTCGCATAGTGGAGCACATGAGGTTTCCTCTCATTTCGTTGGCCCAACACGGCCCCCACAGCAAAGTCGCTAGCATCACACATTAATTCAAAGGGTAGGCTCCAATCCGGAGGCCGGATTATGGGAGCCGTAGTCAAATGTTTTTTCAACTTATCAAAAGCTAGCTGACAAGACGGAGTCCACTCAAATGGAACGTCTTTTGCCAAGAGGGCACATAAGGGCCTAGAAATGGAACTAAAGGATTGAATGAAGCGCCGGTAAAAGCCCGCATGCCCAAGAAAAGATCTCACATCTCTCACGTTCCTAGGGGAGGGTAGCTTTTGAATAAGCTCGACCTTAGCGGGATCTACCTCAATGCCCCTCCCAGAGATGATGTGGCCTAAGACTATACCATGCGTCACCATAAAGTGACACTTCTCCCAATTCAACACAAGATTGCTCTCCTCACAACGGTTTAGTACCGACTCTAAGTTTTGAAGACATTGAGCAAAGTTGTCCCCATAAACAGAAAAATCATCCATAAAGACCTCTAAAATTCGCTCCACCATATCACTAAAAATACTTATCATGCATCTCTGAAAAATGGCGGGAGCATTGCATAACTCAAAGGGCATTCGCTTGTAAGCAAATGTGCCAAAGGGGCATGTAAATGTGGTTTTAGCTTGGTCTTCCATGGCGATTGCCAATTGATTATATCCGGAGTAACCATCAAGGAAACAATAGTAGGCTCGTCCCGCTACCCGCTCCAAGACTTGGTCAAGGAAGGGAAGGGGAAAATGATCCTTGGTAGTTACGGCATTCAAACGACGGTAGTCTATACACATACGCCACCCGGTTTGAATGCGGGTAGGTATCAATTCATTGTTTGCATTTTCAACTACCGTCACTCTGGACTTTTTGGGAACAACTTGGGTGGGACTCACCCATTTAGAGTCGGCAATTGGGTATATAATACCCGCATCAAGAAGTTTTTGCACCTCACCCCGCACCACTTCCTTCATAGTTGAGTTCAATCGTCGTTGCATTTGGCGCACCGGCTTAGCCCCTTCCTCAAAATATATGCGATGAGTGCATACTAGCGGGCTAATGCCGTGCAAATCGGCAATTGTCCAACCTATGGCTTTTCGATGCTTTTTGAGCACCTCCAACAAGCTCCTTTCTTGAGCCTCCGTAAGTGATGAAGATATCACTACGGGATAAGATTCACCTTTACCCAAAAACACATATTTAAGGGTAGAAGGCAAAGGCTTCCTATCGGGCGTAGGAGCCTCTAGTTCGGATGGTTGGGGCTTGGTAGGGTTAGGGGTCAAAAGTTCAAAAGTGGGGGTCCATTGACCCACCGCCATGATAGGACACACCTCTAGACCACTACCCTCATTAAAAGTATCCCCCTCTTCCTCATCTCCCAAGCACTCTAAACCCTCACTCAAAGTCAACATTCTCTCCAAAGGGTCTTCTACCATTTGCCTTTCGAAGTGCTCTTGCACTATCGAGTCAATAAGATTCACCTCTCGGACGTCCTCTAGATCCCCCGGTTGTTTTCCCGCGTTAAACATGTTAAGTTCAACGGACATGTTCCCAAAGGACAATTTTAAAAGACCCCCTCTCACATGGTTGATGGCGTCACACGTGGCTAAGAAGGGTCGCCCCAAAATGATAGGAATGTGGTTCCGGGCATGGGGATCTACAACCGGGTGAGTATCTAACACCACAAAATCGGCCGGATAAGAAAACTTATCAACTTTCACTAAGACATCCTCAACTATTCCCCTAGGGGCTTTGATCGATCGGTCCGCCAACTGGAGTGTAATCCTTGTAGGTTTCAATTCACCGAGCCCCAATTGCTCGTACACTGAGTAAGGCAAAAGATTTACACTCGACCCCAAATCTAGAAGGCACCCCTCTATCTTATGGTCTCCTATGACACATGTCACGGTAGGATAACCGGGATCTTTGTACTTTGGTGGGGTTTTGACTTGGACAACGGAATGGACATCTTTAGCAAGAAAGGCGTTCTCCCTCACATTTAATCTCCTCTTAACAGTACATAAATCCTTAAGGAATTTAGCATAAGAGGGAACTTGTTTAATGGCTTCAAGGAGTGGTAGATTTATTTTGACTTGCTTGAAAGTCTCATAAATCTCCGAACTTAGTTGGTTCTTGGGTTTAACTAACCGGTGAGGAAATAGAGCGTGAGCCAAGATCTCACGTTCCTCTCTCAAAACTTCCTCAACATTTGGCATGGACCCACTTGGCTCTTCCTTCTCACAATCCCCTTCCTCTTTCTCTTTTCTCTCATCTTTTTCTTTCTCACTCCCCTCCTCCTTCTCACTTGGTCCTCTCTCAACCCCTTTTTCTCTTCTAGACTCTTCTTCATTAACACCCGACCCCTCATCTACTTTAGACTCTTTTACCCTACCCTTAGGGTCCCTAGGAAAAATAGTCTTGTCAATGACTTTACCACTCCTCAAAGTGATAATGGCCGAAACATTCTCATGATTAGTTGATGGTTGGGCCAAGGTTTCGGTGGAATGGACCTGCCTAGACGGATTGGGTTGAGGTTGTGCAGGCAATTTACCCTTCTCAGTAAGGGTCAACGCTTGAGTAAGGAGAGTCAATTGACTCTTGATGTCATCTAAAGTTTTGTCAACCCGTGAGTTTACCCCCCCTTGGGCTTGGATGAATTGTTGGAGAGTGTCCTCCAACGACTTTCGATGTGGGGGGATGTATGTGTTGGGTTGAGCTTGAGGTGGAGGTTAGAATGGTTTGGGTTGGGTAGGAAATGATGTGACCGGTGGAGGTTGGTAATGTTGCGGGTGCGATTGTGTAGGAGGGGCTTGATAAGATTGAGGGTTGTTATACCCTCCTTGATAAGCTTGGAGATTTGAAGTCCCCTCATTGCGCCATCCAAAGTTAGGATGATCCCTCCATCCCGGGTTATAAGTATTGGAATAGGGGTTTCCCCCACCTCGATTGTATTGCCCAATAGCATTGGCTTGGCCATGCAAGGCTTCCTTAATCCCCGGGATAACCGGGCA
This sequence comes from Euryodendron excelsum, assembly GCA_033060915.1. Taxonomy (NCBI): domain Eukaryota; kingdom Viridiplantae; phylum Streptophyta; class Magnoliopsida; order Ericales; family Pentaphylacaceae; genus Euryodendron; species Euryodendron excelsum. Next base: position 24,839,985 of record CM065398.1, read on the forward strand.
TGACGTGGTGTCATGCTCTTTGGTCTCACAAACCGCACAACAAATTCCCTTAGAGTCTTCACTCCCCACCGAACTCACATTCTTAAATTCTAGAGCCTCTAATTTTCTCGCCATTGTAGCGAGCCTAGCATTCATATCATCAACTTCTTTCAATTGATATTTCGCCCCTTGCGTGTTTGGTCTACCTTCGGGATTTTGGGTCCCGGTAGTGGCCCAATCGCGAGCCAAATTAGCTAGGTAATCAAAATATGCATAAGCTTCATGAGGTTGCTTATCCATAAATGTTCCCGCGCACATAGTCTCAACGAATTGCTTGAGTTGGGGCGTTAACGAGGAGTAGAAGATGTTGATAATATGCCATTCGGCAAAGCCATGGTGTGGACAAGAAACTAAGAGCTCTTTAAACCGCTCCCAACACTGAAAAAATGATTCTCCCAACATTGGAGAGAATTGTGAGATTTGGCGTCTAAGCGCCTCCGTTCTATTTTCCGGGAAAATTTTTTTCAAAAACTCTCCTTGAAGAGTTTGCCAAGAATGGATGGAAAGTGGTCTCAATGAATTGAACCACGTCTTGGCAGTATCCTTTAAACAAAATGGAAAGATTTTAAGAAAAAAGATTTCCCGTGGACACGAGTTGTCCATTACTAATGAGCATGCATCCTCAAATTCCTTGATGAATGCATAAGGCCTTTCTGAATCAACTCCGTGGAATTGAGGAAGCAATTGCATCATGCCCGGCCTTATATTCAAAGCGGCATAGTGGGGCGGAATAACAAGGCAAGAACTTGGTGCTTGCCGCGGTGGGTTTAAGAAATCCCTCATTCGGAATTGGGGAGCCCCCATGTCACCATGGTTGCTCGCATTCTCCATGTTCTCACCCCCTAAACCATGGGCCGGATGTAAAGGAGGGTGTTGTGGCAATCCACCCATCGGTGGGTTCGGCAAGATATTTGGATTGGGTGGACCATCATTAGGTAGCCTAGCTGCGGGGTTTTGATCATCCATAAGAGGTGCACCTAGGTCGACCACTAATGAAATTCCGGGAGAAGGTGTGCTAGCCGGTGATGGTGGGTCAACTCGTAAGAGGCGTCTATTGTCAATTCGTGCCCAATGGGACATGCAAATGCAATGCACAAATAGTATGCCTCAAACCTAGTCAACACATCATACACAAACAATATATATATGCCGGACAACGGCTTTTTCTCTTTACGGGACAACGGCTTTTCAACTCCAATCTCCCACTCCACATGCTAGAATACCACCGATTAGCAAATAAAGCACACACTAACCTAACTCCTCTAATGCTCCTAGCAATATGCAATGCTACTAATTATTCAACCAAAGGAAAACTATTAAAAAGAAAGAAAGAAAAATCCTAACATGGTATCCACATTGAGGGTTTGAAGAAATTACCTAGGCCCGAAGCCGTAGATGCTTCCCTCGTAGGTGGGTGATCAATTCTCACCTTGGTTTTACGATTTGCAATTTTTTTTTTTTCTTCTTTTCGCCCTTTGCTCGTTCCTTCAAGTCCCCGGCAACGGCGCCAAAACTTGACTCGTCCCTTCCACGCTCACCGCGATGGGGGTGCTTGTAGTTTAAGTGGGGTACTCCCACTATCGTGTTCTCCCAAGAGACCTGTGCAAATTTAGCAATAGGAACGATTAGACTTTTGAAATATGTTCAGATTGCAACCACAAACCGAGAGTGAAATCAATTGCTATGCTAGCTAAAATTTGACCGAAAATGTTTTGGTGTTTGAGGGTTTGATTTACTAACAACTAGGCAAGCAATTAAAATTGAAATTTAAACCTACAACTTACTTCTAGCTAAAGTGAATTGACAATTGAGTAAATTATACTACAACAACCACACTTAATACTAACTCAACTCGTAAGTCAACCGAAATTCTAAATGAACACGAAAAGAGATTTAACTTGATTAGAGAAGGGGGTTTGGGTTCAAATGTTCCAATCTACCAATTCTAGCATGGAATTTGAAATGGGGAGTTTCGGTTAACTCGAATCAAGAACCGTCCAAAGGCCCTTGATTCGGAAGATTTAGCTTTGAAATTTTAGGGCTCTCTAATTATTTTGGAATTAAGTTTTTTTTTTTCTAATTTATGGGTTCTTAGGAAATAAATCACATGTTATTAACTATGATTATAGATCTAAGATTTCTACACAAATTAATTCCAACATAATTAGAGAAAAAAAACGTAAACAAGATATTCAATGAGATTCAAGAACTCCCCTTTCATTTTCCATCCATTCCTTGGTAGATCTTCACATTTGCTCCCAAACTATGAGTTTAGCTTGAAGAATCCATGGTTGAAAGCTTTCCAAAGTGTAGAAACCACATCTTGATTTTAACTCAAAAGGGTATACATATTGAAATGTAGAGAATATGAGATTTTACACTAAATCAAACCAAGAAACCTATCTAAATACCTCCAAAAGCCCTAAATACAACAAAGTAGATTGAATCTAAGCAAAATATAAGACTTTACCCTATTTTCCCTTCTCTACCCGCAGCTCCCAAAACCTAAAATCTGATTTGCCTTCATTTCCTCGACTGCTGGGTTGTAGGGCAAATCTGCGCTCACCGTCCGAAGTGCGTCTTAAGAGCGTCCGATATGCGTCCGGACGGACCGTCCAGACGGTGCCCTAACCGTTCGGACGGTTATTTCACCGTTCGGACGGTATTCGAACGAGGAAATTCGGCTCTGTAATTCTTCGAACGGAAAATGACGACTCTGGAACGGCTTTGGACGAAAAATAACGCCTCTAGAACGGCTTTGGACGGGAAACATAGACTCTGGAACGGCAATTTCCGTCGCACCGTCCGAACGGTGATTCGCCCGTCTGAACGTGCCGTCCGAACGGTCACTTTCCCGTCCGAACGGTATAGGCGTCCGAACGGTAATGTCTCCGTCCGAACGGACCGTCCGGACGGTCATCTCTCCTTTAAGCCCCCCTTTTTCCACCAATTTAACACCCAAAAACCTGCAATATAAATATAAAAACAGTTTAGATCAATTTATTGCTAAAAATCCATAATAATACCCATATAGGGGCTATCAAACACTTCATTAGGGGACAAAGATTACACTTTTAGAGTGGAATCAATTTTCAAATCTTATTGTTTTCAAAGCCACTTTCTTAAAGTGGTTCTAGCCCTCTTATGGCTAGAATCGCTTTAGGAAAGTGAGACGTTTTCATACTTTTCGAAAAACTCTCTTTTCAAAAAGTCTTTCTTCCTAAAAATCTCTTTTCCAACATACTTTCCTAAAACTCTTTTCTCCAAAATTGTTTTCAAAAACTCCCCTCCAAAATCTATTTTTCAAAACCCTTTTTTTTTTTTTTTCAACTCCTTTCCAAAACTCTCTCTCTTAAAAATTCACTTTCCAAAAACGCTCCCTAAAATTCTTTCCAAAAACTCTCTTTTCCAAAATTTTCCTTCTAAGAAACTCTCCTCTAGGATCTTCTTTCCAAAATCTACGTTTCTAAAAATGCACTTTCCAAAACTCCTTCTCTTTAAAATTTTTTTCCAAAAACTCCCTCTTCAAATTCACTTTCCAAAAGTTCCTCCCTAGGATTTCCTTCTAGAAAACCTTCGTTTCCAAAAACGCACTTTCTAAAAAACTCTTTCCTTAGAGCCCAAGTCAAGCCCTAGAACACGCAATTAGGAAACCCTAAATTTTCTTCCCAAAAACATGGTTTTCAAACTTTGCCCCAAACCTAGGTTTCCAAACCTTCTAGTTTTCACATCCAAACTATACATGTTTCCAAAACCTCTTTTCTACGTTAAAATTCCACACTTTCAAAACTAGGGTTTCTAGAATCTCCTTTTCCAAATCCTTGCCAAATCCTATCTTCCCTTTGGGAAACCAAATCCAATCCTCCGTTTTTGGAAACAAAATCTAACCTTTCACTTTTAGAAACCAAATCCAATCCCTTCCTAATTCAAACCTTTCTTAATTCAATTCCTTCCTAAACCATAAGTTTCCTAAACTTAAACTTTAAATCTTTCCTTAAATTTTTAAAATCCAACTCTTTCCTAATTCAAATCATTCCTAATCCTTCACTTTCCTAAATCTTATGTTTTCAAAACTTGAACATAAAAATCTTTCCTAAATTTTAAAACTCAACTTTCAAATCTTTCCTAATTCAACCCTTTCCTAATTCTACCCTCTTTTCAAATCTTAACTTTTTAAACCTAAGTTTTTAAACCTTTCCTAAACTCAGGTCTCTCCTAATTTCAAGACTTTCTAAAATTTAAACTTTAAAACTTTCTAAATCCTAAACTTTCTAAATTTCAAATCTTTCTAAAGTTCAAAGCTTTCCAAATTCAAAACTTCCCTTTTTCAAAACATTTCTAAATTCAAAACTTTCCGATTTTCAAAACTTTCTTAATTTGGGAACTTTCCTAATCTGACAACCTTTCCTTTTTCGAAAACTTTCTAAACTCGAAACTTTCCAATTTCTAAACTTTCTTAAATTTAAAACTTTCCTAAACCTAAAACTTTCCTAAATCCAAAACTTTCCTAATTCAAAAAATTTCCAAAAATGACACTTTCCTAAATCGAACCTTTCTTAATTCGAACCTTTCCTAAATCCAATCTTTCTTAAACTCTTGAGTCTTTTCTAGGTCTCCTATCTTTCCTAAGTCTAGGTTTTCTCAAACCTTCTTTTTTTTTTAAAGCAAGTCCAAATCTATCTTTCCAAATCAAAGTCCAATCTTCTCAATTTCAATTTCCAATCTCCTCTTCCAATTTCAAATCAAATTCAATTTCTAATTCAATCTCCTTCTTCAAATCCACTCTTCTATTTTTAATCGGACTCATGTCCGAACTACGACTGACCTGATTCCCCCAAAGGGATACGTAGGCAACCTTCATAGGTGCGGTCACAATACTTTTCAAACTTTCAATTCCACCCTCATGGGTGCGGTTTTTAAAATCTTTTCAAATCTCAAATTCCCATCTACTTTCAAACTTTCCATTTTCAAATTTCTATTTTCAAATTTTCAAAATTTGCAATTTCAATTCCATCTTTTCAAATCAAAGCAATTTCTTTTTAAATCTATTTTTCAATTATTTTCTGTTGCTTACATATCATGCATCATATTTTTCAGACATTGTTTTCATAAAGTAAATAGGGTTGAATTATAGTTAATTAAAGACTATCATAGGTGAATCTAGGGTAGATTGACATGTAGGTACCGAAAGGGCAGGGTAGGATGATAGCTTAGTGCGTCTTCCCTACACGTAACCAACCTCCGAACCTAGATCACTGTTTTCAAAGACCAAAAGGAGTTATTTTTTCTAAAAAGGGCTAAATGTTTTCCAAAGGTTGCCAAACAACCCGTTTTCCTAAAAAATCCCTCTCTTGAGGATGTTTTCCAAAATTGTTTTTCAAAAACCCTAAGTGTAGTCTTCGGATTACTCTTAGTTTTTTTAGGTGACCTAACTCACCTTAATCAAGTTAGGTGGCGACTTTGAATCTTTTTCAAAAGCCCTTTATTCAATCTAATTTTTTCAATTCAAACTTAGTCGCACTCATTCTTCTAGGAGGGTGAGTTCTAACGAGAGAGTACAACATTTTTTCCACTTGGGTGAGTATTCCTTGAGTGCGAAAAATCTGGGCGCGACACCATAGATGATCGATCAGCCGTTCGATCGCATTTCCCCACCGATCGATCGGTCTGTACACAGTCTGATTTTCTGCAGAGTATAAAAGTTATGTGTGCGAGGAACAAAAGGCATGTTTGAAAATCTGCAGATTTGGAAAGTGAGGGGAGCTTTTCAATAGGAATTTTGGGGAGATTTTGTAAGGTTTTAGATAGATTTACATTAAAGCTTTGTCATCTTATCATTTATTTCTCTTGGATTGTTGTAAATGAATGTTTATATATAAAGTGAATGTTTCTCTCTTTTTTCTTGCCATTTTCTCTCACTTTCTTAACAACCAAACACTAATTTTTCCTAGTTTAATGCTAGATTTACCTTCATTTATGCTCTTCATTATGGATTCTAGTGGCTAAATATTCCTTGGATGTGGTTGTGAAGATCCACCAAGGATCTTCAAGGGTTGAAAATGAGATGTATGAACTTTAAAGTTATAACTCTAGACTTATATGGCTCTATTTGATTGAGTATGAGATTCATTAAAAAACTTAGATTCATAATCCCTCTTGGTAATATTTATGCACAACTCAATAGTTGGTGTAGGTATTGCATATTTCTAAGCTTTGATTCTAGGGTTTTAGTCATAGATTTCATCTTTATACTCAATCAAACATAAACCCAAGTATTTATAGTCAAAATCTTCCAGATCAAGAATCCAAGGTGCGATTCTTGATTTGAGTTATAAAACTCTCATTTGAAACTCTTGTTGTAAATTGGTGGATTGAATCAACCATGTCCAAGCTTTTCCACAATTACATAAAAACTAGATTTTGTTGCTTTCATTAGTTGTTAAGTAATTGCACAATTCATAGAACACCCATCATCTCAAAACTAACAAATTTTTGGTCTCTTTTATATTGAAAATAGAAAAGAATTCTCATTCGCAATCCATAATGATAAGTTCTTGTGCTAGTTGAGCGTTGTTTGCTATATTTGCAGAATTTCCTTGTGAGAGAACGACATTGAAGTTTTCAGTTTTTACTACATCGCGACCTCCGTATTCTTGCGGATTGATTCCAGTTATGAAGCACATCTGGGAGCATACCACATACCCCCACCACAACAAGTCGCTCCCGAACTCCAAGAAGTAAAGCTAGCTCCAGAGTGCCTCCATGATGGCCCTCAGCCTCAAAAACAAGAACTCGAGGAGCTTAACCTCGCCTCGGCATACCAAGTTTTGGCGCCGTTGCCGGGAAATTCATAATCGAAAGCTATATTGGGCGAATGCTAAGGATTGCAAAAGAAAATTGAAAAAAAAAAAGAAGATGGATTTCATCACCACCCCCAAGGGAAGCATTTACGGGCTTTGGGCCTAGGTTCACTCTCATCTTCCTTAAGGTGTTTTGCTTTTTAGGATTATTTTCATTTTTATTTTTTATAGTTTCTTTTGTTTGTTATAGTATAATTGCATTGCATTTTTGTTAGGAAATTTTCCCTCTTCGGGAGTATTTAGTGGAGTTAGGTTAGTGTGTTCAAGGTGCAAATTGGTGGTACGCTTTATGCATGTGGAGATTGGAAGTACGGGATTGAATTGAGAAAAAGCCATTGTCCGGCCTAGGAAATTGTGTATGATGTGCTGACTCGGTCTAAAAACTACAAAATGGAGTTAGTACCCTGCAAGAGTACGGGAGTCACGATGAAGTATAAACTAGTAATCCGGTATCATTCTCTCCCAAGGGACCTAGCCAAATATAGGCTCTAGCACTCAACTCACACTAACCTAACCTAGGATTGATTTGCAATTATGTGGGGAATTGGATCTAAAATAAAATGAAAAATAGAAAGACCGAAAATCTTTTGGTTTTTGATAGGGGTTTTGACTTACTAAACTAATGCAATGGAAATTAAAGTAATAACTAGACAATTAAATTAAAAGCAAATTAAAACTAAATTTAGAGCTATTAAAGGGGAAAGCTTGGATATGATTGATTTAATCTATCAATTCACAACAAGAATTTCAATAGAGGATTTTTATAACTCAAATCAAGAATCACACCGTGAAATCTTGATTCGGAATATTTTGACCATAAAATCTTGGGTTCATATTAGTTGAGTGTATAAATTGCAACAATTAATAGAACCATAGAAACAAACCTAGAAATGTGCAAGATTCATACCAATTGTTGAATTGTGCATAAATATTACCAAATGAGTTATGAATCTAAGTTTTCAAATAAATCCAACACGCAACCGAATATAACAATCGAAATCTAGGAATAAACTTTGAAATTCATGAATCCCCATTGAAATACTTGAAGATCCTTGGTGGATCTTCATAATCACACCTAAGATAAATCTAACTACTTGAATTCATCATAAAAACATGTAGAAATGTAAAGAAAGCATAAAGAGAATTAAATCTAAATTTTACTACAACAATAAATCTGTTTGGTTACAATGAAAGTGAAAGAAAGTGCAAGAAAGTGAAGAAAAATACATTACAATGAAAGAAAATTACAATTTCTACTCCTACATTAACATTACAAACATAAATCTAATCTAAAAATGAACAAAAACATGAAAAACCAACATTGGATGAGCTCTCCTACCGTCCCCTTGGCTGCTACCAACCCTCACTATACAAAAACTCTACAAAAAAAAAACCCTAAAAACGCAACTTCGGACGCAAAAAATGCATTCTAGATGAACAGTAACCATCTGAATACCATCCGGACGGTGCGTCTAACGGCCGTCTGAAGTGCGTTCGGAAGGTGAACAGTAACCGTCCGAATATACTATTCACCGTTCGGATGGATACTGTTGACTCGCTCCGAAAACTACAAAATGGAGTTAGTACCCTGCAAGAGTACGGGGGTCGCGATGAAGTATAAACCGGTAATCCGGTATCGTTCTCTCCCAAGGGACCTAGCCAAATATAGGCTCTAGCACTTAACTCACACTAACCTAGCCTAGGATCGAATTGCAATTATGTGGGGAATTGAATCTAAAATAAAAGAAAAAATAAAATGACCGAAAATCTTTAGGTTTTTGATGGGGTTTTGATTTACTAAACTAGTGCAATGAAAATTAAAGCAATTAACTAGGCAATTGATTTAAATGTAAAGCAATTAAAATGGAAAGCTTGGATATGATTGATTCAATCCACCAATTTTCAACAAGAATTTCAATAGAGGATTTTTATAACTCAAATCAAGAATCACACCGTGGATTCTTGATTCGGAATATTTTGACCATAAAACCTTGAGTTCATATTTAGTTGAGTGTAGAAATTAAACCAATTAATAAAACCCTAGAAACAAACCTAGAAATGTGCAAGATTTATACCAATTGTTGAATTGTGCATAAATATTACCAAATGAGTTATGAATCTAAGTTTTCAAATAAATCTAACACTCAACCGAATAGAACAATTGAAATCTAGGAATAAAACTTTGAAGTTCATAAATCCCCATTAAAATACTTGAAGATCCTTGGTGGATTTTCACAATCACACCCAAGAGATGTTTAGCTACTAAAATTCATAATAAAGAGCATAAATGAAGGTAAATCTAACATTAAACTAAGTAAAACTAGTGTTTGGTTGCTAAGAAAGTGAGAGAAAATGGCAAGAAAGTGAAGGAAAATAAATTACAATGTAATAAAGTTACAATTTCTACTCCTACATTAACATTACAAACATAAATCTAAGCTAAAATACACAAAAACATAAAAAACCAACCTTGGAGGAGCTTTTAACACCACCTCCTTGGCTGCTACAAACCCAAAAAATCTTCCTCTCCTCCATTTTTTCGGACAACAAAGCTTTTAAGCTCCAGATCTATATCGACCGATCGATCGGTACTGTTCACCGATCGATCGGCCGATCGAACGGCAATTGGAGCGTTCGATCGGTAAAAAAAACTGTTTTTACTATTCACGGGCACTGTTCACCGATCGATCGGGTTACTGTTCACCGATCGATCGGCTGATTGATCGGTCACTGTTCACCGATCGATCGGGTTACTGTTCAACCGATCGATCGGCCGATCGATCGATAAATCACCCTCTCTGAAGTTTGCCAAGCCATTCGATCGGTTACTATTCATTCCTCCATCTTGAAGCTTGATTTTGACCACTTTAGAGGCCGATTCAGCCGATACACATTATACGACAAATTGTAGCTCTTGAAGTCTTCTTTCCAATGGCACAAAAATCAGCTCAATCGGACATCGGAGTAAAAAGATATGGCCCAAATACCGAGACAGGTCTGAATTTTCATGAACAAATTATTCGCCTTGAACCCGCTTTGATTATTCTTGCTTTCTTTTTGCCTTTATTAGCTTATATAACCTACAAAGCACACACAAAACATAATCAAATAAATATCTAACTAAAATAAGAAAATTAACACTAATATAAATCTAACAAAGTGCGGATTAAGAGCCTATGATTACACTTTTAGGGTGTAATCAACTGTTCACTATTCGGATGGGTGAACAGTAACCGTCCGAACAGTGAACAGTATCCGTTCGAACGCACAGTTCGGACGGATACTATTCATCCCTGTTCAACCCAGCAAATTTGAAGTTTGATTTGACCATTTTAGAGCTCGATTCAACTGATGCACATTAGAGGTAAAGCTGTAGAGCTTGAAGTCTTCTTTCCAATGACGTAAAAATCAGCTCAATCGGATATCGGAGTGAAAAGATATGGCCAAAATACCAAGATAGGTTGGACTTCTCATTACCGGTTTGCTCATTTTGAACCCACTTGATCATTCTTTGCGTCTATTTGCCTTTATTAGCTCCTATAACCTACAAAGCATACATAAAACATAATAAATCAAATATGAAACTAAATTAAGACAATTAACTACAATCTAAGTCTAACAAGGTGCAAATTAAGGGCTTATGATTACACTTTTAGAGTGTAATCATGTGTTGAACGACCCAAACGGTCCACCCTTATGTGTGCATTCATTCTTGCATGTCATATTTCACTAGGGACGTACACCATCGTCTTATGAGAATTGAGAGGACCGAGAGTATTGAGAGCACAAGCACATCTTCAATAACACCTAGCTTACCATTAGTGGTCGACCTAGGTTTCATTCCAATGGAAAATCCAAATGAAGCCAAGTTACCTAATGTTCCACCCATGCATCCTAATGCCCAACTCAACGCGGATGGTAATGAGGAGTTTGAGAGAGGGAGCCACCATGGCGACATGGCGGTTCTCCCTCTACGAACTCTACGGGATTACTTAAACTCACCGAGGCAAGCACCAACATCGTGCATTGTTTTCCCACCCCATCATAACACTCTAAACATTAGGCCGGGAATGATGCAAATGTTGCCTCAATTCCACGGAATGGATTCGGAACAACCCTACATTTTTCTTTAGGAATTTGAGGATGCTTGTTCGATTGCAATGGACAACTCATGTCCAAGGGAAGTATTTTTGTTGAAACTCTTCCTGTTTTGTTTAAAGGATAAGGCTAAACTTTGGTTTAATTCCTTGTGACCTATGTTCATTTACTCTTGGGCTACTCTCCAAGGGGAATTTTTGAGGAAATTTTTTTTCGAAAATCGAACCGAGGCCATAAGTAGGCAAATTTCTCAGTTTTCTCCTATGTTGGGGGAAACTTTATTTCAATGTTGGGAGAGGTTCAAAGACCTCTTAAATTCTTGTCCTCACCACGAGTTTGCCGATCGGCATGTCATCAACACATTTTATTCTTCTTTGACACCCCAACTCAAGCAATTTGTCGAGTCCATGTGTGCGGGGATGTTTTGACAAGCAACCCCATAAGGCATATGATTACTTTGACAACTTGGAAAATAAAGCTAGAGAGTGGGCACTTACCGGGACCCAAAATCCCGAGGGTTGCTCCATTCAACAAGGGGTGGGAAGATATCAACTCAAGGAGGTTGATGCTGTTAATGCTAAGGTGGCTACCTTGGCAAGAAAATTAAAGGCTCTTGAGGTGAAAAAGGTTCAATCGGTGGAAAGTGAATAGATGAGAGAAACATGTTGTATTGTTTGTGAAACCTCGGAGCATAACACCTCTTCATGCCCAATCATTACGGGTGTAAAGGAGGCTTTGCATAGCCAAGTTAACGCAATTGACCAATATTCAAGAGGAAGGGCCAACCCCTATTCGAATACATACAACCCTAGATGGAAAGATCATCCTAACTTTAGGTGGAGGAATGAGGGGACTTCAAACTCCCACAACTATCAAGGAGGGTATCAAAACCCTCAATCATACCAAGCACCTCCTTCACCCCCACAAGCACTCCAACCACAACATCCACCCCCACAAGTGCTCCAACCCTAACACCAACATCAACCTTACCAACAAGCACCTGTGACTCAATTCCAAAATCAACAAAGGCCGTATCAACCCTCCATAGCAAACCCATAGAGGACAATGTTTACCAACTTGCTAATGACATGAGGGGGGTTAGTACAAGGTGTGATAAACAAGACAAGGTGTTAGATCAACACTTTAGGTTGCTTGAGGACATCCAAAAGCAAATGTTAACATTAACACAAGCTTTAACCCAAAATGTCATGGGAAGATTCCCGGCTCAACCTCAACCTAATCCGGCAGTTAGGCAAGTACACATAACGGAGGGTAAGAGTGACCCTAATTTGAGTCATGAACAAGTACAAGCCATAACCACCCTTAGAAATGGCAAGACCAATGACAAAACCATCCCACCTTAGGATGAGACTTCTAAAAAGAGTGTTGACAAAGAAGAAAAAGGGAAAGAAAAAGAGAAAGGGGAAAAAGAGCCGAGAGAAGGGGGGGAAACCTTAGCCAACCCCATTGAGATTTTGAGTGATAGTGAAAGGGAGAAGAGGAGGGACATAGTAAAACATGCTCCTTTCCTACAAAGGTTAACCAAACCAAAGAATGAACTTCTAAATGCGAAAATTTATGAAGTGTTCAAGCAAGTAAAGGTCAACATCCCTATCCTTGACGCAATCAAGCAAATACCTTCATATGCTAAGTTCTTAAAGGACTTATGTGTTTTTAAGCGAAGGTTGCATGTCAAGGAAACCGTCATGATGAATGAGAATCAAAGTGCTGTTTTGCAATGCAAAACTGTGCCGAAATTCAAGGACCCCGAATGTCCTACCATTTCTTGTACCATTGGGAATACCAAGATCGATCGTGCCTTGTTGGATTTAGGGTCTAGTGTCAACCTTTTACCCTTTTCGGTGTACAAAGAACTTAGCCTAGGAGAATTAAGCCCTACTCGGGTTACTTTGCAATTGGCAAATCGTTCTATCAAGGTTCCAAGAGGTATCATTGAGGATGTTCTCATCCAAGTTGATAACTTTTGCTTCTCGGTCGATTTCATAGTCGTAGATACCCAACCTGTTGAGAGTTGCATAGCTCACAACCAAATTCTTGTGATTTTGGGACGCTCTTTCCTAGCTACTTCCAATGCCATCATTCATTATAGAAATGGGTTAGTAAAATTTTCTTTTGGCAACACCACCTTTGAGCTTAACATCTTTTCAGTTTCCAAACAAAAAGGAGAGTATGAGGATATCCGGGAGGTTGACATCATAGAGAGCATAGTTCAAGATCACTTTGAGTAGGAGGTTTTTGAGGACTCCTTGGAGAGAGCGTTGGTGAGAGGTGAACCGCATGCTTCATTTGATAGTGAAGGCATGGCATTGAGTGAATTTTCTCATTTAAAGGGTGAGAAAGAGGAGTGTTTACATGTGGGTCAATGGATCCCTTCTTTTGAATCTTTACATCCTAGTGCCAAGAAACTAATTCCTTTGGAGGAGAAGCCTCCCATTCCTGAGAGGAAGCCTTTGCCTTCCAACTTAAATTTTGCATTTTTAGGGGATGGAGAGTCTTACCCGGTTGTGATTTCCTCTAACTTACCTTGGAGTCAAGAGGAAGGGTTGATAATGTTGCTCAAGAAACATATGAAAGCCCTAGGATGGACCATCACCGATTTTCATAGGATTAGTCCTCTTGTGTGTACCCACTGTATTTTCTTAGAAGACGAGGCTAAATTCGTTTGCCAAATGAAAAGGCGATTGAATCCAAATATGAAGGAAGTGGTTAAGGGTGAGGTTTTAAAATTGTTAGATGCAGGTATCATTTACCCCATCTCCAATTCGAAATGGGTGAGTCCGACCCAAGTGATGCCTAAAAAATCGGGTGTCACGGTGATAAGGAATGACAAGAATGAGTTAGTGCCAACCTGTGTGCAAATTGGGTGGTGAATGTGCATTGATTATCGCTACCTTAACAATGTGACCTGAAAGGACCATTTCCTTTTACCATTCCTTGATCAAATTCTAGAAAAGGGGTCCGGTAAGGCTTTTTATTGTTTCTTAGATGGATATTGGGGGTATAATCAAATTGATGTAGTCCTTGAGGATCAAGCCAAGACAACATTGACTTGTGCTTTTGGCACATATGCTTATAAACGTATGCCCTTCGAGTTATGTAATGCACCGGTGACATTTCAAAGGTGCATGATGAGCATATTTAGTGACATGGTTGAACAAATCGTTGGGCCATATTTCGTCTATGGGGATACTTATAAAGGTTGTCTTGGGAACTTAGGGAAAGTTTTGATGAGATGTGAGCAGAGAAACCTTGTGCTCAATTGGGAGAAATATCATTTTATGGTTACTAGTGGTATAGTTTTAGGCCATATTGTGTCGGCCAAAGGGCTTGAGGTGGATAAGGCAAAGATTAAACTCATTCAAAAATTGACCGCCCCGACTTGTGTGAAAGAGGTTAGATCATTTCTTGGGCATGCTGGTTTCTATCGGCGTTTCATTGAGGGTTTTAGTACAATCTCTAGGCCTATGTGTCATCTCTTGTCCCAAGATGTTCCCTTTGAGTGGACATCATTTTGTCAACAAGCTTTTGACAAGTTAAAAGGAATTTTGACCTCAGCCCCAATCATTCGAGCACCTAATTGGTCTCTTCCATTTGAGCTAATGTGTGATGCTAGTGATTATGCTGTGGGGGCTGTCTTAGGGCAAAGAGTTGATAAGAAGCCATACGTCATTTATTATGCCTCTAAAACTCTCAATGAAGCTCAAATCAACTATACCATAACTAAAAAGGAACTCCTTGCGGTAATTTTTGCACTAGACAAATTTAGGTCTTACTTGATTGGGTCATTGGTCATCATCTACACCGACCATGCGGCCTCAAAGTATCTCCTCACTAAACCCAATGCAAAACCGTGCATCATTCGGTGGATACTTTTACTCCAAGAATTCCATATTGAAATGCGTGATAAAAAAAGAGTTGAAAATGTGGTTGCGGACCACTTGTCTCAGCTTGCCTTAAATGGGCGAGCTATGGACTCAATCCCTACCAAGGAGCACTTCCCGGATGAGCATCTCATGCATGCGAGTGCCATTGAGCACGTTTTAATCCCTTGGTTTGCAGACATTGCGAACTATCTTGTCACCGGTGAGGTTCCTTCCACATGGTCATCTATTGACAAGCGTAAATTCCTCCGAAATGTACGCTATTTTTTCTGGGATGATTCTCACTTGTTTAAGTATTGTTCGGACCAAATCATTCGCCGATGTATCCCAAACCATGAATTTCAACAAGTAATAGAATTTTGTCACTCTCATGATTGCAAAGGACATTTCTCCTCCAAGAAAACCATAACCAAAATTTTGCAATATGGGTTTTATTGGCCCACCATGTTGAAGAATGTACATACTTTTTGTCTTGCATGTGATAGGTGCCAACGGTTAGGAACACTTTCTAAGAGACACATGATGCCTCTTCACCCTATCACCATTTTGGAAATATTCGATTGTTGGGGAATTGATTTCATGGGTCTATTTCCTAACTCGTGTGGGTACATTTTCGTTCTTGTTGCGGTCGACTATGTCTCCAAATAGGTGGAAGCAATTGCCACCCAAAGCAATGACCACCAAATGGTCCCGAGATTTTTGAAAGAGAATATATTTTATGGGTATGGCATGCCCCGAGCCATGATAAGTGATGGCTGTTCACATTTTGGTAGCAAGCCCTTTACATCTTTAATACGTAAGTATGGAGTGGTCCATAAGGTTGGAGTACCAGACCATCCTCAAACGCAAGGGCAAGTGGAGTTGGCCAATTGGGAAATCAAGTGGATTCTTGAGAAAACCGTTAATCCAAATAAGAAAGATTGATCTCTTAGATTGATCGATGGGTTGTGGGCTTACCGCACAGGCTATAAAACCATTCTTAGTGCATCACCCTATCGACTTGTATATGGGAAGGCTTGTCATCTTCTCCTCAAAATTGAGCATAAAACTTATTGGGCAATTCGCCAATATAATGAGGACATTGATGTTGTGGGTACCCACAGTAAACTCCAACTCAATGAACTCGATGAACTTCGCAATGATGCTTTTGAGAATGCAAAAATATCTAAGGCGCAAATGAAACACTTTCATGACCAACACATCATTCGAAAAACTTTCAAAGTTGGTCAGAATGTGTTATTGTATGATTCACGCTTGCATCTATTTCCTGAAAAATTACAGAGTAAGTGGGCCAGACCATACCTTGTAAAAGAAGTCTTCCCCCATGGGGCTATAGAGGTGCAAAATCTTACGAATGGGTCAGCATTTAAGGTGAATGGTCAACGGTTAAAGCCATATTTTGAAGCGTTCCAAGGGGAGTTGAATTGTGTGGATCTCATTGATCCACCGACTTTTGAGTGACATTGGCCTGTTGTGTTTGATAGTTTAGAAGTAGTTCTTTTGTTTTCCTTTGTATATGTTTGTTTTTCTTAGTTTTTGTTGGTAGTTAGTTGTGTGCATTCGTGTTCCCACGTGTCCCGCCCACCCCGTTGTTCTTTTTCTCGCCCATGTTTCTCATGTCTTGAGGTCATGGCATGATTATAGTTTTGGGGGGGGCATGGGGGGGCACCATTTGCATGTTGCTGTGGAAAATTTTGAGAATTTCTGCAGAACTTCAGAGAGGCAGTTTTTGTGATCGATCGATGCGCCAAATTAATCGATCGCATCACATTGCGATCGAACGGCTGATCAAACGGTGAAGTTGTATCGATCGATCGGCCACATGTGCATTTATTACCACAACAATTGAAAGGAAGCGGTATCGATTGCTGGCGCTTCTGTTTGATCGGTCCACGAGGCCATCGATCGATCGGTCAGGAGTGCTACCCATATAAACCCGTGAGTTTACTGTTTATTCACATTCGCTCATGAGAAAGAGAGAGTTTTGAGAACTTTTGCATATATCAGAGCATTGAGGCCCTACTAGCTCACTTTAGTGGACCTTGTTTCGTCTTTTCACAGTTTTCTGCGCTTTAAAAGGTATTCCTCCCACCGATCTTTGTCCATTCTTTCATTTCCAACTATACTTAACCTAGTTAGAGATCGATGGTTGAGACTAGGAGTGTTGAGGGTACAGCTGGGGGGGGGGGGGCCTTCACAGACTCGGGCCCAGTTCCAGTAGCTTCAGCGAGAGCTAGCTAGGAGGGAGAGAGAGGGAGAGTATGATACTACTCGCTTCAGGGGTAGAGATCAGGAGCGAGAGTTTGGTCGAGTGTGGAGCGTCAGTAAGGTGGTAGTGGAAAGGCGTTGGATTGTGAGTTAGTTTGAGGGGGAGCCATATAGTTGGCTCAAGCCATTGACCGATCGCTAGTGATTAAGATTAGCTTCCTTTAGAGGCCAGTACTCAGCCACCCTCGTGGCAGAGTTCATGGCCAACATATCATCGGACCCCGTTGGTGGCAACAGGCATATTATTCACTTTTAGGTTCGGGGTAGGGATGTTGTTATCACCTCGGACTCCTTTGTCGAGTAGTTTGGTTTACCGAGGGTTGCTAACCCTCAGTTCCCATATGACGGGGAGCACTTGCCATGTCATGAGGAGATGTGCGTTGAGATTCTAGTGCCGGGAGAGTCTTGGACCGCTTCCCAGATCAGGATTAGGCAGCTTGCTCCCAGATACCACCCGTTTTTCCTTTGGACATGTAATTCAATTCTTCCACTAGGGAGGACGGTGGAGTGCAGTAGGTTGCGAAGGCAGTTGATGTGGGCTATTAGGACAGGCAGGACTATTGACTTGGCCCATTTCATGTATATGGCACTGTAGGCCGGGACCCAGGTTGCTACTCCCCAGTCCAGCATCCCCTTTGGTTGCTTTCTGACAGCGAAGATTAGGGCAGCTGGGTTAGTGTTGCGGATGTTGTCCTATTATCTTCTTTGAACGACATAAACTGGAAGATGGAGAAGAGAGCGGCAGGGCAGTTGACGAAGAAGGGGGGAGCAGCCAGTTCAACTCACTTATCTTCTCAGCAGCCGCCTTCTTAGACATAGGCTGAGACCCAGTCAGAGGAGCAGCAGCAGGAGTAGACAGAGCAGACAGCATAGCCCTAAACTTAGGGTCAGGAGGTGCCAACTCAGGGGATGATTTTAGAGACTTTGGCAGCCATCCAGGAGTAGCTAACTGCTTAGCAGATAGAGCACCAGCAGTGGCAGGCCGACATTGTGGCTAGACTAGATCTCCAGGACATTGCCATTGCTACACTTTAGGTGCAGCTGACCGACATTCAGCAGCAGCAGCAGCAGACACAATCCACTTGCCTTCAGGAGATTATCCATCATCTTGGACAGCCTCCTCTAGATGATGATATGGACTTCTTTTCCGATCTCCAGTTAGGTTAGATGCATTGTGCACTTCATAGCATTTTATTTCATTATAATGTATCTAAATCTTTTTTATTATAGTGGAGGTATCTATTTTTGAGTTGTTTGTATAGTTATCTTTCCTATTTTGGCATACCCCTTTTTTTGTATACATCTATTGTATGTTTTTTGTCTATCTTAGGTGTATTTTGGCATTTCAGTTACAGGCATACTTTTTTATTGATGTTCATATCACATGTATTATTCCGACCGAGGTAATGGAGTATTGTATAGTACTAGTATCGCTCTTTACTGTAACTTGCCACTCTAGCAATTTTGTTGATTGTTGATATCATTTCATTTTGGATTTTTGTGATAAAGGTGTCAAGGTTGTTTCAGACAAATACCATACCATGTTTTTTATTTAATTTGAGTTGATGATTAATCCACCTTAGACTCTATGATGCATTACAAGTTTTTATCATAAAACCATTATAAGAGACGATTTACATTGTTGTGCAGTAGCATGTTATATGATGCCTTATGTTTTATTTTTATGCATGCATGTTCTTATAAGGTGGAGATTTTTACCGTGTGAGCTTTTGAGCCTATTTATCACCTTTGGAGAGTGATTCACATTTATTAAAGATTATGCTTGTTGGTCTTTATTCATTGAATAGCTTCATTATATTTTATTTTTTGTTTAGATGTTCGAGTGCTAGATAGATTTATTGACCCCTTATACACTCTTGAAGTTTTGATTTGATTGTATTCTTCGGATTATAAAACCATAGGCCATTTTATTCCATTGAGCCATTTCATGTGTATATTTTCTTCTCGATATTCATACACATACACATAAGCTTAAAAGTTTGTCAATGCTAGTTGATGCATTGTTTTAACATTTGTAAAGTTGGAAGTGTATGGAGTTGAAGAGTAAAGAAAAGAAAAGAAAGAGATAAAAAAGTGTAAAAAAAACAAATCAAATACAAAAGAAATGAGGTGAAGGAAGATGAAAATTTTCAAAAGTTATTCAAAAGATTGTAAGTGTGGAAGTGAATGTCATTGGTCATCATGTGTAATGCGCATGCATATGTTGATACCTATTATCACTTTCTATCCTCTATATGGCTCTTTTTTCATTCATCATCCTTATGGCCTATATATCTGAAGATACATGAATCTTTAATTCACTTGTGTATAAGTCCTCAATGTCAATTTTCTAAATTATGCTTAAGTTGTGAATATTCTTTCATGAAGTTATGCCAAGTCGATACACTTACAATATATTCGTTTTTTGTTCCGGAATTGCTCTACTTGCATGATTTGTACATTTACTCGATAAATGAGCTTTCCATTGAGAGACCATGAGCTTCGTGTTCAAAGTTGAGTGTATGCCTAGTGAGACTTGGATCGAAGCATAAAGGACATAAGTGTACGGGTTACGAGACATTAGAGTCATATGCCATTGGTAGTACACGTCAATGTGTTTTATTTCTTTCATGCTTTATGCCTTTACCTTACGATGATTTGCAACCTAGGTGGATTGAGATTCGACTTGAATAAGGTTAATACATGTTGTGTACATATTTATTTTTCCCCTCGTACTTTGATAGGGACTCTCAAAGGCTTAGTTGGGGGGTGTTGATTACTCTCAGAAATAGTAATCTCTAGGCCTAAATCGGTAGTTGATTAGTTGAATTTGGGTGTTTATTTAGTATTTTAACTCCTAAAATGCATTAAACTCCTTTTATGCACTTTTTACAGGAATCAGAGCTTAAGACGAGGCAAACAGGCAAAAAATAGGAAGACCGTTTGATCGGGCCAACATACCAATCGATCAGCTGATCGAACTATCCTTGGAACGTTCGATCGACCGATTGATCGTAGAATAGCCAATCGATCGGCGACGTCGGAAATGGCTTTATTTGACCTTCTACAGCAAAACTTCAAAGAGGTCGTTTTTCCGATCGATCGGCCGTTTGATCGGTGACGTCGGAACGCCTCAACTAACAACACAAATGCAAAACTTCAGAGAGGTCGTTTTTTCGATCGATCGGCCGTTTGATCGGTGACGTCGGAACGCCTCAACTAACAACACAAATGCAAAACTTCAGAGAGGTCGTTTTTGCGATCGATCGAGAGTTCAATCGCCATAGATGATCGATCGGTCTGTACACAGTCTGATTTTCTGCAGAGTATAAAAGTTGTGTGTGCAAGGAACAAAAGGCATGTTCGAAAATCTATAGATTTGGACAGTAGGGGGAGCTTTTCAATAGAAACTTTTGGGAGATTTTGTAAGGTTTTAGTTAGGTTTACATTAAAGCTTTGTCATCTTATCATTTATTTCTCTTGGATTGTTGTAAATGAATGTTTATATATGAAGTGAATATTTCTCTCTCTTTTCTTGTTATTTTCTCTCACTTTCTTAGCAATAAAACACTAATTTTCCCTAGTTTAATGCTAGATTTACCTTCATTTATGCTCTCCATTATGGATTCTAGTAGCTAAATATCCCTTGGATGTGGTTCTGAAGATCTACCAAGGATCTTCAAGGGTTGAAAATGAAATGTATGAACTTTAAAGCTATAACTCTAGACTTCTATGGCTCTATTTGATTGAGTATGAGATTCATTGGAAAACTTAGATTCATAACCCCTCTTGGTAATATTTATGCACAACTCAATAGTTGGTATAGGTATTGCACATTTTTAAGGTTTGATTCTAGGGTGTTAGTCATAGATTTCATCTTTATACTCAATCAAACATAAACCCAAGTATTTATGGTCAAAATCTTCCGAATCAAGAATCCAAGGTGCGATTCTTAATTTGAGTTATAAAACTCTCATTTGAAACTCTTGTTGTGAACTGGTGATTGAATCAACCATGTCCAAGCTTTTCCACAATTACATATAAACTAGATTTTATTGCCTTTATTAATTGTCAAGTAATTGCACTAGTCATAAAACACCCATCATTTCAAAACCAACAAATTTTCAGTCTGGAAATAGAAAAGAATTCTCATTTGCAATCCATAATGATAAGTGCCCATGCTAGTTGAGCATTGTTTGTTATATTTGCAAAATTCTCTTGGGAGAGAACGACACCGGAGTTTCCAATTTTTACTACATCGCAACCTCTGTATTCTTGCGGAGTGATTCCAGTTGTGAAGCACATCTGGGAGCGTACTACATACCCCCACCACAACAAGTGGCTCCCGAACTCCAAGAAGTAAAGCTAGCTCCCGAGTGCCTCCATGACGGCCCTCGGCCTCAAAAACAAGAACTCAAGGAGCTTAACCTCGCCTCAGCAAATAAGGCTCCTCGGCCAATTTTCATTTGCAAAGACCTCCCTACTGAATAAAGAACCTTCCTCATCGCTTTGATCCACCAGTACTCAAACGTGTTTGCATGGAACTATGATAAAATGTCGGGATTGGATCCCTCGGTCATAGTGCACCGCCTCAATGTCCTCCACTCAGCTCGACTCGTAAAATAGGCAATCCATTTTTACAAGCCCGAGGTCAAACTCAAAATTAAAAGTGAGGGAGTCAAGCTCCTCGATGCAGGATTTATCAAATCAGTCCAGCACCCCACATGGCTATCAAGCATCCTACCCGTGGTCAAGAAGAACAGATAGATTTGAGTGTGTGTCAATTTTTGAGATTTAAACAAATCCTATCCCAAGGATGAATTCCCACTGCCCAATATCAACACACTCATCGATTCGACTGCGAGTCATCACATGTTCTCGTTTATGGATGGCTTCAGCGGCTACAACCAGATCAAGATGGCCTCGCAAGACTCCCTGAAAATAGCATTTCGAACTCCAAAAGGCAACTTTTTTTACTAGTAATGTCGTTTGGTCTCAAGAACGCCAAGGCGACTTACACGACATGTTCCATAAAGTCCTGGAATGCTACATTGATGACCTCATAGTCAAATCTAAGAATGAAGTTGACCACCTCAAGGACCTCAGCGAGTCTTCAAAAGATGTTGCCATTACCACCTAAGGATGAATCCCCTTAAGTGTGCATTTGGTGTTACCGCGAGGAAATTCCTTAGCTGTATGGTGCATTACCATGGCATTTACCCCGACCCATCAAAGCTAGCCGCCATCAAGGGAATGCCTCGGCCAACAAACCCCAATGAGCTCCAAACTTTCCTCGGCCGAGCATCCTACCTCTAAAGGTTCAGACCATCCATGGCAAAAATCACCTAACCCGTTAGCCCCCTCCTAAAAAAGGATGCCAAGTTTGTCTGGAAGGAGGAGCACCAAGGACCTTTGAAAGAGTCATGACATCCTTGACTTCCCATTTCACCATGACTCCACCTCAACAAGGAAGCCCTTGCTCCTTTACAACACCTCCACCCCCCGCTCCATCGATGCACTCTTGGCCCAAGAAGTAGATGGGATTGAGCACCCTGTATACTATATTAACCGAGTCGTTTAGGGAGCCAAGGCACGTTACTCCCCGATCGAACACCATTGTCTTGCCCTTGTCTTCGCTGCTCAAAAGCAGCGCCATTACCTCCTCGCCTACACCGTGCACCTTATCATCAAATGTGACTCTATTCATTTCTTACTCACTCGCCCAGCACTTTCCAGAAGGCCAGCAAGATGGTTGCTCTCTTTTGTTGAGTACGGCATCATTTGCAAAGCACCGAAGGCAGTAGAGAGCCAAGCCCTAGCTGACCTCCTAGCCCATTTCCCGAGCAGAGAATATGAGCCCCCATCTGAAGAACTCGCAAGAGATTACTTTCAAGCAGCAATGGCCTCTGTCGAAGGAGAATGGGCTCTCAGTTTCGACAGATCCTCTACATTCGGAGGAGGAGGTGCAGGAATCGTCCTAACCTCGCCACAAGGAGCTAAGGTGAACCTCCCCTACAAACTTAAATTCATGTGCTCTAACAACGAGGCCGAATATGAAGCACTTGTACTCGGCCTCCTCGCTACACTCAACCTCGAAGCAACACACCTGTTTATCAAAGGTGACTCCAAGCTGGTGATCAAATAGACCAGTGGAGATTACACAATCAAGGAACTAGCCCTCGCCTCTTATAGGACCATAAACCAAAGGCTGATGAACAAGTTCGACACCATTCGTATCGAACACGCTCCAAGGTCTAACAATCATCATCCTGACGCCCTTGCCACCCTCGCCTCCAAAGTTGAGGTGGGTGAGGAACCTACAAAAATTGAAGTGCTCAAAAGAACTCTACCATGTTCAGTGGCCATGATACTCCTTGAACTTGACCCTCAAGATTGGCGAGCACCGATTATAGCAGAACTCTGTAATCCTCAAGGAAAAATTCCCCTTAACTAGCTCAAGCACTTCACCATATACCAAGGGGGACTCTACTACCACAGACCAGGAGGAATCCTGGCTCGATGTGTAGACCTTGAGGAAGCAAAGATCAAGTTCCATCTCATACATGAAAAGTCTTGTTTTACCAGCGAAGTGAGTTTCTACCGCCGCCTGTAATGCCAAGGCTACTACTGGCCCTCCATGTCAAAGGATGCCACTGAGGCCTAAATCCAATGCCTAGCGTGCCAAGAGCAACAACCCTCCAAAGCCGAATGTAGCTTCGTAAAAGCCTTCACTGATTGGTGCCAACCCTACATAAACTATCTCCAAGAAGGATCTCGCCCCGCCAATCGCACTAATTCAGCCTAAGCAAAAAAGAGAGCCCTTCGCTTTTTCATATATGAGGGGTCCCTTTACTACTGAGATTTTAACGGAAAACCCCTTTGCTGCCTAAATGGAAAAAATATCCAAAAGGTTCTGAAACGAACTCACGAAACTGAACACTATGGGGGCACCAAGCTATACCAGCAACTCATTCACCTCAGCTACTACTGGCTAATAATGGAGGTTGATGCCCTCGCCCATGCAAAGTGATACCGAGTTTGCCAAGTGCACGATGACCTCAACCACACTCCAGCAGTCGACCTCTGTGTCCTCGGCACACCATGGCCGTTCCACACTTGGGCCATAGATCTCATAGGGCCGACTACCCCACCCACTCGAGGACACAAATGGATAATCATCACCATTGAACTTTACACCAAGTGGGTGGAAGCCATCCCTCTCAAAAGGGCTACTAGAGCAGTAGTTTCAAATTTTATCTGAGAAAGTATCATCTGTCGATTCGGTATTCCCAAGGTCATCCTCTCCGACAATGGCATGCCCTTTATCAATCGACACGTGGGGCAACTCCTAGCCTCCTACGAGATTAATCACCACAAGTCGACACCCTACTACCCTTAAAGTAATGGCCAGGCTAAAGCCATTAATAAAACCCTTATCAAAATTCTGAGTCGAACACTAGAAGATTTTCAAAAAGATTGGGCCCACGCCCTCCCCATGGCACTTTAGGCTTATCGGACCTCCAAAAGAATACTTACCCAGATGGCTCCGTTCTCATTGGTCTAAGGCACCGAGGCTGTACTACCAGTCAAGACAGCAATCCCCTTAACTCGAATGGCCCTCAGAAGGGCCTTAGCGACCTCAAACCAGTAGAGCTCGAGGCATTAGATGAGCGGTGAGATCAAGCTTGAGCTAACCTCCAAATGTATCAAACTCGCATATCTAAATCCTATGACGCCCTCATGGACCCTCGGCAATTCTAAGAAGAAGACCTAGTCTTATGAGTTGCCCAACATGTTATGAGGGGTACCTTAGCTCCCAAATTCTCCCCAAAATGGGAGGGTCTGTTTGTGGTCAAAGAGGCAAACAAAAATGGGTACTATAGAATTTCGAAGCTAGGCTCCAATGACCTCATGCCTCCTATTAACACCAACTGGCTTAAGAGATACTATCCATAATCACAAATAGACATTGTGTTCAAGGAATCTCCAATGTATCTCTAGAATTTTCATGTATCTCCAAAAGATTCATTATGAATTCTTCTCCATTCCTTGCAATTTAATTTATCAATAGTTATTATCTGCATTATCTCCAAACATATTTCCCCCACGGAGGACTTTCCCATACTCCTACCAATACATTTATTGAAAGTGAAGATACAAACATTCTATTGCGCTGCTCAGTTACAAATACATACCCTGGCATTTCGAGGATCTCATCATTACAAGAATCAACTATTACAACAAACTCGCTAAACAAAGAGGGAGCCCTCCATCTCCTCAAAGGTCTACTATTTGGAAAAACCAGGGGGCTCCCGTCGTCTCCCTAAGTTGAGGATGCTCCTTCAGTAGTTCGCTACTCCAAGGACGAACAACGAGCAGACACTCCAACGAAATGTAACCTTAACCCTAGGCCATCCTGAAGTGTGCTCCGAAGACTACGAGGGCAAGGCAAGTGACATGGGTTTTGTTGCCTTGTCGTAGTGTACACCCTCCAACAGATCACCACCCTAAAATGGCCTGGGCATATCCCCGACACCTCTCAATCCAAGAGGGCTCTCTGGTGCACTAGACCAAAGAGCCAAAGCACTACAACAAGAGCCGCCCCAGCCACTCCCTTGACCCATCTCTCTCTCCTCCTCCACACCACAACAAAGGTAGGAGCTCGAGAAAAATAGCCAGAGGCCCTCCCAGAACGGCCCATGCAGAGAACATTGAGGAGATGCAGGACATGACTGTCCCTCGACTCACCTCCATAGCCCTCTCCGCTCCCCGACGCCTCTCATTCCAAAGAGGAAGGCAAGAGGTGGCCACAAAGAAAAAGGTTTCAACTCTGGAGACTTCCTCATTCCTTGAGATAGAGGGGGGGCCCTGTGGTACAGCAATTTTCGATGCCGCCTATCCCATAAAAATCAACTTCAAAGCTCACGTCCCCAGATTCGAAAATGAACAACCTCCCAACCATGAAAAGAGTTGATCAAATAAACTCCCACAATGCTTCAACCATTATACTAACCCCTCCTATTTATACACAATCCCCTTAACTCAGCACTTGAATTTATACACAATTCCTGCGACAAGGCGACAAACAAAAGTCATTGAATAGACTTGTGACTAAAAAGCTCACCCTCGACTCAACAAGACTCATCAATGGACAACAAACGCCTTACGCAAAGTTTCTGAAAAGCCTTGACAAGATCACTCGCTACAAAAAGCATTAACGAGATAACTCGACTATCTGGTAAAAGACAAGATAAGACCGCTTACACAAGACCAAGAGAGTTAAGGCAAACAAGCCTGTGTCGCCAAAAGCATATTATCTCCACTCTCTCAAAGATGCATAGTGGACAAAGACATGCAAGAATAATCAAACTTTTGATCGATTACCCTGAAGGAGGATTACATCAAGATTGATCATTACAAAAATCATACTCACATAATCCCTTGCGTCGCATGCCCATCCATGCTAAAGACTCCCTCAGGGCCCTCTCCCAACTCAGCCCACCTTGTCTCTATGCCTCTCCTCTTCGCCTCCAGCTTCCCACGAATGAGCCTCACCTCAGTCAATTTCTCATCAATGAGCTCCAACTCCTTATCAAGTAAAACCTTTTTCACCTACCGCGCCATCGCCTAGGTGCGCCTCTTGAACCAATCAAGATGCAATGGAGTTGACTTCTAATTGCCTATTATAACCAGCAACTTCTCTAAACGCGCCTCTGAAACATTGCCTAACCTCATCTTTTCCAGAATACCCAAATAATCTCCAAGAGCCTCCAAGATGGTCCTTCGAAACCAGGAGCTGTCACGGCTAGATTTTTTGCACTCGAGGAATACTCACCCAAGCGGGAAAAATGTTGTACTCTCTCGTTAGAACTCACCATCCTAGAAGAATGAGTGCGAGTAGGTTTGAATGGAAAAATTGGTTTGAATAAAGGGCTTTTGAAAAAGATTCGGAGTCGCCACCTAACTTGATTAAGGTGAGTTAGGTCACCTAAAAACTAATAATAATCCGAAGACTACACTTAGGGTTTTTGAAAAACGATTTGAAAATATCTCCTCAAGAGAGGGTTTTTTAGAAAAACAGGTTGTTTGGCAACCTTTGGAAAACATTTAGCCCTTTTTAGAAAAATAACTCCTTTTGGTCTTTGAAATCAGTGATCTAGGTTTGGAGGTTGGTTACGTGCAGGGAAGACGCACTAAGTTATCACCCTACCCCGCCCTTTCGGTACCTACATGTCAATCTACCCTAGATTCACCTATGAGAGTCTTTAATTAACTAATGGTTCAACCCTATTCACTTTTAGAAAAACAATGTTTGAAAAATATGATGCATGATATGCAAGCAATAGAAAAGAATTGAAAAATAGATTTAAAAAGAGATTGCTTTGATTTGAAAATAGATTTGAAAAGATGGAATTGAAATTGGAAATTTTGAAAATTTGAAAATAAAAATTTGAAAATGGAAAGTTTGAAAGTAGATGGGAATTTGAGATTTGAAAAGATTTTGAAAACCGCACCCATGAGGGTGGAATTGAAAGTTTGAAAAGTATTGTGACTGCACCTATGGAGGTTGCCTACGTATCCCTTTGGGGGAATCAAGTCAGTCGTAGTTCGGACCGGAGTTCGATTGAAAACAGAAGAGTGGATTGAAGAAGGAACTTGAATTGGACATTGAATTTGATTTGAAATTAGAAAAGGAGATTTGAAATTGGAATTAAGAGGATTGGACTTGCTTTGGAAAGATTGATTTTGGAAAGACTTGGTTTTAGGAAGAAGGAGGTTTAGGAAACCTAGACTTGAGATTCAGAAAGATTGGATTGGAATGTTGGATTTGGAAGATTTGGAAAGATTTGGAAACTTGGAATTTAGGAAAGATTTGGATTAGGAAAGTTTCGAATTAGGAAAATGTTATTTTTGGAAAGTTTCATTTTTGGAAAGTTTTAGGTTTAGGAAAGTTTCAACTTAGGAAAGTTTTGAATTAGGAAAGTTTTCAAATTAGGAGAGTTTCGAATCTAGAAATGTTTGAAAAAGGGAAGTTTTGATTTTGGAAAGTTTTGAAAACAATGAAGTTTTGAAAATAAGAAAGTTTCGTTTTGGGAAAGGTTTGAAAAAGGAAAGTTTTCAATTTAGGAAATGTTTGAATTAAGAAAGTCTCGAGTTGAGAAAAGTCTTAGATTTGGAAAGATTTGAAGTTTAAGAAAGTTTAGAATTTAGAAAGTTTTTAGGTTTAGAAAGATTTAACTTAAGAAGGTTTCAAATTTAGAAAGTTTTGAATTTGGAAAGATTTGATATTTAGAAAGTTTAAGATTTAGAAAGTTTTAGAGTTTTAGAAAATCTTGAGATTAGGAAAGGTTTGAGTTTAGGAAAGATTTGAAAGCTTGGATTTGAAAAAGATTTTGGAAAGGGGTAGAATTAGGAAAGGGTTGAATTAAGAAAGATTTGAAAGTTGAGTTTTAAAACTTAGGAAAGATTTTTATATTCAAGTTTAGGAAACTTAAGATTTAGGAAAACGGAAGTTTAGGAAGGATTTGAATTAAGAAAGAGTTGGATTTTGAAATTTAAGGAAAGATTTAAAATTTAGGTTTAGGAAACTTATGGTTTAGGAAGGAATTGAATTAGGAAAGGTTTGGATTAAGAAGAGATTGGATTTGGTTTCTAAAAGAGAAAGGTTGGATTTTGTTTCCAAAAACGGAGGACGGGATCTAGTTTCCTAAACGGGGAGATTGGATTTAGGAAGGATTTGGAAAAGGAAATTCTAGAAACCCTAGATTTGGAAAATTATAGTTTTGACATAGAAAATAGGTTTTGAAAACATGTATAGTTTTGATGTAGAAAACAAAAGATTTTGGAAACCTAGGTTTGGGGCAAAGTTTGAAAACCATGTTTTTGGGAAGAAAATTTAGGGTTTCCTAATTGTGGGTTCTAGGGCTTGACTTGGGCTCTAAGGAAAAGGGATTTTTAGAAAGTGCGTTTTTGGAAACGAAGGTTTTGGAAGGAAAACCTAGAGGGGAATTTCTGGAAGGCAAGATTTTAGAAAAGAGAGTTTTTGGAAAGATTTTTAGGAGAGATTTTAGAAAGTGAATTTTGAGGAAAAGATTTTGGAGAGGAGTTGAAAAAGAGAGTTTTGAAAAATAGATTTTGGAAGGGAGTTTTTGAAAACAATTTGGAAGAGAGGAGTTTTAGGAAAGTATGTTGAAAAAGAGATTTTTAGGAAGAGATTTTTAAAGAGAGTTTTTAGAAGGTGTAAAAACATCTCACTTTCCTAAAGCAATTCTAACCATAAGAGGGCTAGAACCACTTTAGGAAAGCGGTTTTGAAAACAACAAGATTCGAAAATATAGACCATAAAAGGTCACTTTTAATGTAACACTTTCCTAAAGCAACCCTAGCCATGGAAAGGCTAGAATCACCTTAGAATCGTGGTTTTGAAAACAAGTTTTTGAAAAAGAGATTTTGATGCAATTTTGAAAACAAGTTTGAAAACGTTTTGAAAAACAACTTTAAAAACGGTTTTTGGAAGATGCAAGACTATGATATGCACAATGCAATTTGGGGTCGTGAACATACAAGGTTAAGTCTTCACCACATAATCAAGGGGGCCGGACCCACGTGGTCTTTGGTTAGACTAGAAGAAAGCCCCCGACACGGTGACTCTCCAATAGCCCAATCCTACACATGGACCGGGAATCCCCTTGTTTCAAGCATGCAAAGAAAGGGCGGAAAAGAGATGGGGGATTAAAATAGAGAAAACCCAAGTGGGTTAGGAGAGAGAAGAGAGAGGGGGGAAGTGCGGAAATTTAAATAGGGAGCCTACCTTGTATCTTGTTTATTTTGTGCGCCGTGCTGTCTTCGGTCTTCGGTCTTGATCTTCGTCTTTAGTCTTTAAGAGTTGTCTTCAAGCTTCGGGTTGCAGCTCCTCCAGTCTTCAAAAGATGGTTGAAGGCTAGTGTATGAGTGTATGGGGGTGTGTATGAGTGTATAGGAGACTAAGGTTTGTATAGGGGCTAGGGTTTTTGGAAAAACCTAGGGAGGCTAGGGTTTTGGAGGTGCTCGAACTCTGTATATCGAAATATAGGATTTTTAGGTTAAGTTTGCAGACCCCTTTCACGTTGAATGAGGCTCTGTATTTATAAAGGGAGGACAAACCTGGCGCCTGTTGCAGTGGCGCCAGGGCAAACATTACACTAGCGCCACTAGGAGTGGCGCCAGCCAATTAGGAAAGGTTTAAGGTCAGCAAGCAACGTATCTTTGACTAGATTTGGGCGCCTGTACTAGTGACTACCATGTAAATTTTAGCCTGGCTTCACTAGGAGTGACTCCGGAAAGTCCGGGAATGATTTGGAGGAGCCGAAAATGACCCAGAAGGCCAGAAAGGAGCAGGAACACCTAAAATAGTGTCCTGAAGGTATTTGACTTGAAAAGTGAGGACAAAATGTGTCGGAGAGGTTGATCGGGCCTTTAGGGGCAAAACGGTCAATCGGACTAAGAAACTGCCGGGGCGAACTCGGATTGTCCCAGAAAAAGACTTGGGATCTAGAAACATTATTTAGAATGTTCCCAGAGGTTGCCAGTTTGATTCCCAGAGCCGGCGTGGTCAGAAAAGGAGACCAGCCCACTAGGGGCAAAACGGTCATTTTATACCGGGTTTGCCGGAATTGACTCGGAATGATCCGAGAAGGTAAAGAAAGGTTGAGAATACTATAAAAAGTAATCTCAGAGGGTTACCGGTTTGATACCCAGAGCCGGTGTGGTTCCCGGGGCGTTTGGATACCTAGGGGCAAAATGGTCATCTTGACCGGAAAGTCTCGGAAAAAGTCCTAAGGGTAGTTTGGTCATTTTCCACCGAAGTGGGCTAACAGACTCTGGTGTTGACCTAGGTTTTGAGTGTTTCCACCACTCTAACGGTGTGAGTATTTCCGCTGCTCGGACGGGGTTGATGATTTGTGAGTATTTCCGCTACTCGGACGGGGTTGAGTATTTCCGCTACTCGGACAGGGTTGATGATTTGGGAGTATTTCCGCTACTCGGACGGGGTTGAGTATTTCCGCTACTCTAACGGCTTTGTGAGTATTTCCGCTACTCTAACGGTTTTGTAAGTATTTTCGCTACTCTAACGGTTCTGTGAGTACTTCCGCTACTCTAACGGTTTTGTGAGTATTTCCGCTACTCTAACGGTTCTGTGAGTATTTCCGCTACTCTAATGGTTTTGTGAGTAGTTTTGCTACTCGGACCGTCTCGAGGAATAAACTGTCTCGAGAGTGGGACTGGAAGGGGTCTTACCGTCTCTGAAGAGACGTGCCTAGATTGGAGCCGTCTCGAGGAATAAACTGTCTCGAGAGTGGGATTGGAAAGGGGTCCTACCGTCTCCAAAGAGACGTGCCTGGAGTGGAACCGTCTCGAGGAATAAACTGTCTCGAGAGTGGGATTGGAAAGGGGTCTTACCGTCTCCGAAGAGACGTGCCTGGGTTTTGAGTGTTTCCGCCACTCTAACGGTTTTGTGAGTGTTTTCGCGACTCTAACAGTTTTGTGAGTATTTCCGCTACTCTAACGGTTTTGTGAGTATTTCCGCTACTCTAACGGTTTGGTGAGTAGTTTTGCTACTCGGATCGTCTCGAGGAATAAACTGTCTCGAGAGAGGGATTGGAATTGGAATAAGGAAGGACAATGCCCCTAAGGGCATTTTGGTCATTTTGCCTCTATTTGGTCCTGACAGGCCCGCGAAGCGATGGAAAGACGGAGTTTGGACCTAGAGGATTGGTTTCGATTGGAATATGCCCAAAATGACTTGAAAACAAGTCTGGACGGAGTGTAGACTGCCGAGCGGTCAAAAATAGGGTGCTTACAGGAACCCCTCCGAGCAATCTCCATAATGTATCAAGTAAACTCTCTAGAACTCGGAGTACTAGACAATGGACAACCGGCCTTACCTCCGCAAACAGAATAGTAGGCGCCAGCACAACCTCCTCGCCCGCCTCCCGCAATGTAACTGTACCTCCACCATCCGCGAATAACCTCAATCGTGTTAGGAACAAGGGCAACGGTAATCGCCTCCACCATTGACGCCACAGGCCCAAGTCTTGTATCCCCTCGCAGCTCCGAAGCCGACGCAATGACTAGCAAAGGCACAAAAGATAATCCTACAGCAGCGGCCTCCACAATGGAATCAGTCATCACGGATGCAGAAGACATGCCTACAAAAAACAGGGTCTAGTGCACACCAGGAATAGCCTCCAATGATGTCACAGAAACTGTCTGGCCAACTCTAGCACCGGGAACAGGGGAGACCGTAGGCGACAGAAAAATAGAAGGAAAGACAGAAACAACAAAGCACCTCGAACTAGTTGGCTCAAAAGTAGAAGTAGCACTCCTTAAAGGAAATACCGCATGCAACGGACCAGGTGAGCAATGAATACTAGTAGAACCCTGAGGCGGCAACTCCTTCAAACCTATGGCAGCTAGCTCAGCTGTGCGTCTGGCCTCAATCTCGGCCATCCAATCCTTATCCCCACCTGCCTTTTCTGATCCCTCTCCGTCTAACTCTAAGCCTCCAATCTCAGGCAAAGTCACAGAATCCACGCAATCCACCGAAGCAGATCCTACATCTCCAGAACCCGCCCACTCGTCCTCCAATGCTACGTGCTTCCCTCCCACCACATCTTGTAGTAGATCACCTATCGGCTCCAAAACGTCAACCGGTGTGGGCAAACCTCCAGCATCACTAAGTTGCGGCGCGCCACTAGGGGCACCTGACCCCAACCCACTAACCCTCGCCTCCTTAGAAACCTATTATCAAATAAAAGCATTAGTCATATGCCTAACCAAAAAAAAAAAAAATACTTACTCTCCTCTTTGCTTGAACACCCCTCACAGCTTCATGGCTCGCCTCTCGCTTCCAACTTTCCTTCCCACCATATTTCTGCAAACCCTCACCTCTTATCAGTCTAGGGATCATTGGCTTCACAAAGAATGATCTCCTACCCCTGTCCACAGCCAGTCGATCCTTTACCGTAGGTTACGACAAATACTGATCCTCTGAGTAAACGGCAGAGACACACAGCTTAGCAGGCTCAACAAGAACATAGGAATGGAAGTCCCCAAGATTCCGTTTCCAGAATCGCCTCCAACCTACACTGACCACCCCTACTCTACTGCTCCCAAGAAGAGTCATCCCTGAAACTCCTTGAAAAGACCGGTCCACCCTCCTAAACAAAAAGTGTTGGCAAGCACTCGATAAGCTCAATGGCTTTATGCGTCATTGGTGACTCACTCTGAAAACTACAAAATGAAATTAGTACCCCACAAGAGTACAGGGGTCGTGATGAAGTATAAACCAGTAATCCAGTATCGTTCTCTCCCAAGGGACCTAGCCAAATATAGTCTCTAGTACTCAACTCACACTAACCTAACCTAGGATTGATTTCTAATTATGTGGGGAATTAGATCTAAAATAAAAGGACCAAAAATCTTTTGGTTTTTGATGAGGGTTTTGGATTACTAAACTAGTGCAATAAAAATTAAAGTAATTAACTAGGCAATTAAAGTAAAGCAAATTGAAGTCAAATTTAAAGCAATTAAAATAAAAAAACTTGGATATGATTGATTCAATCCACCAACTCACAACAAGAATTTCAATAGAAGATTTTTATAACTCAAATCAAGAATCACATCGTGGATTCTTGATTCGGAATATTTTGACCATAAAACCTTGAGTTCATATTTAGTTGAGTGTAGGATTAAACCAATTAATAGAACCCTAGAAGCAAACCTTAGAAATGTGCAAGATCTATACCAATTGTTAAATTGTGCATAAATATTACCAAATGGGTTATAAATCTAAGTTTTCGAATAAATCCAACACCCAACCAAATAGAACTATACAAATATAGGAATAAAACTTTGAAGTTCATGAATCCCCATTGAAATACTTGAAGATCCTTGGTAGATCTTCACAATCACACCCAAGATAAATCTAACTACTTGAATTCATCATAAAAGCATGTAGAAATGTAAAGAAAGTATAAAGATAATTAAATCTAAATTTTACTACAACAATAAACCTGTTGGGCTACAAAGAAAGCGAAGAAAAGTACGAAAAAGTGAAGGAAAATACATTACAATGAAAGAAAGTTACAATTTTTACTCCTACATTAACATTACAAACATAAATCTAAGCTAAAAATACACAAAAACATAAAAACCAACCTTGGAAGAGCCTCTCACGCTACCCGTTGGCTACTACAAACCTTAACTATCTTCCCCTTCATTTTTTTGAACAACACAGCTTTTAAGCTCCAGATCTGTATTGATCGATCGATCAACACTATTCACAAATTGAATGGTCACTGCAGCGTTCGATCGGTCATTGTTCACTATTTACTATTCACGAGCATTGTTCACAGATCAGTCGGCACTGTTCACTGATCAATCGGTCACTATTCACTATTTACTATTCATGGGCACTGTTCACCAATCAAACGGTAAAATGCCCTTTCTGAAGTTTGCCAGACTAATCGATCGGTTACTATTCACTCATCCATGTTGAAGCTTGATTTTGACCACCTTAGAGGCCGATTCAGCCTATGCATGTTGTAGCACAAATTGTAGCTCTTGAAGTCTTCTTTCTAATGGCGCAAAAATCAGCTCAATCGAACATCGAAGTAAAAAGATATGGCCAAAATACTGAGACAGCTCTAAATTTTCATGAACAAACTATTCACCTTGAACCCGCGTTGATTATTCTTGCTTTCTTTTTGCCTTTATTAACTTAGATAACCTACAAAGTGCACACAAAACATAATTAAACAAATATCTAACTAAAATAAGGAAATTAACACTAATATAAATCTAACAAAGGACGAATTAAGGGCCTATGATTACACTTTTAGGGTGTAATCAGCGGGGCCACCAAATCAAAACCAAACTGTCAAGCCACCTGGTGTGTATTATGCACCTCCACATCGTAGCTCCTAGTCTCATGCAAAGTCAGCAAAAATGATGAAATCATCATGCCCAACTGTACTAATCAAAACCCAAAATATCCTTTGGGCCGGTCAACATCGACTGCCTGATCCTCCCCCTGGCATACATCCAAGGCATTTATCCCCTCCAAACCACCAACATAGGGCCAAAACCTAAATTGGCGCTCATCATCAATCACCTCAGTCAACGGTCGCTGTGGCAATTGATTCCCCCACCTCCAAGAACGCGGTATGCTCTGATCTGCCAGATTCTGTTGCCTCAGTCTAGGGGCAGCAAAAGGGAATCGCTTATAGAAAAACATAAGCAGGAACGACTCCGAGATGTAAGTAAGGACATCAAACCTCCCCAATGATCTCGTAGAAGAAGACTTCACCAAGTCAAAATGGTGAAATAATGTCCCAAGGAATAAAAAGGTAAGGTGCAGTGACCTCCCTAATGCAAGCACTACTGCAAGAGGAAAGACTCTCGAGCTGATCCCATCCTAAGGGGGTTCGTAAAAAATATGTTTGGCTATCCAACAAGTAATAAACCTAGCTAGATGGTGTGGACTCCTTAAACTTGACCTATCAATGCCAGCCTCGCCATCACTGGCATTGCCACTCCTCAAATCCCAGTACTAATAACGAATCCAACCCCTAAAAGAACTTTTCGACCTAGCCTTTACTGCCTGCTTAGCCACCTTCAAATCGTCCAAGGCTTCCTGCTCCCCGTCACTCAATACTAAGCTGTCAAAGGACACCTTGCCAAATAACTCCAATTGCATCAATCCACAGACATCCTCCATTGTCGGGCATAGCTCACCCCAATGAGTAATAGAAGTATGTGTATCATTACTCCACCGAGATATAATCATGGATAGCCAACCCTTGCTTCTCGAAATGTAGCACTCCATCGAACTCCGAATAGCGTGCAAAATATGAGCCTTTTGTAACAACCTCACCGATGCCTCGTCCTCCAAAACCTTAGGCATCCACACATCCATCCCCTTGTAAGGGTTAACATAACCCTCATATAGTGGAAAGTTGTATGGAAAGTCCTCCCGCTCAACACAGAAACGGTGCACCGATCCAAGCATAATCAAGTCCTCAACTCCTTGCTCAGCTTCGGGAAACAACAAAATGGCATTTACTAGAAGAGGGTCATGATTGTTAAATGTTTTCAAAAAACTTCAAAATCTATCACCTTTCAAATAGGTTGCCCGATACCAATGGTCGGCCTTAGGAGCAAAAGGAGGATCTTCACCTTTACTTGGCTTCAAACTTAGATACTTTCCCCTACGAGGGGCAACAGCGTGCCTTGATTGCCTTTGGCTAGCCATACTTCAAAATCACTGAAATGTCAAATCTCAGCAAATGACCCAATAAATTTTGATGACTCGGCTCAGCACTGCCTCAGCCCAGCGGCTCGCCAACACCCCTCACCCAAGCTGCCCTGGTCCAGCCGGCCTGGTCAACCCTCCACCAAGATCGATCAACTCCTCCGCGAGTCAACCCCTCCACTGCCCTTCTCACCCAACGCCTATTCACAAGCCTCGGGCCAGTCACTTCCCCAACCCCCTCCGTTCCTCCCCCTCGCCAAAGCACCCTCGTCGAGCGCGCCCGCCCCCCCCCCCCCCCCTTTCTGCTGCTCCCCTTGCCCAAGGCTCCTCGCCTACTCTCCTCTACAATAGCCTCACGTCGCCACCTCGCCTAAGGCTCACACTAGCCCCTCGCCCAAGGCTCGCACCCCAGCTGCCTCACCCAACACGCTCATGCCTCCCCTTAGACCTTCCCTCGCTCACACCACTCGGTCAACAACCTCGCCCCAAACCCCCTCCATCACCTCTCTTGCCCAGCCCACTCAGCCAACACCCTTAGCCTACCCTCTGACCAACCCTTCACTCAAACCCACTACGACATTCCAACGAACATTTGGAGCGTAACACAACAGGACTTCGGCAAACACCCAAGTGTGCCCAAACACAGCTTTTGGCGACAGCAAGTGAACCTCACCTGGCACAGCGACCCTCGGTGGCATAGC
Organism: Euryodendron excelsum; assembly: GCA_033060915.1. Lineage (NCBI taxonomy): Eukaryota > Viridiplantae > Streptophyta > Magnoliopsida > Ericales > Pentaphylacaceae > Euryodendron > Euryodendron excelsum. The sequence goes on from CM065398.1 coordinate 24,877,147, forward strand.
TGTCTGGGCAAATCCAGCGACAAGCCTTACCTCAACGGTAGCAGATAAATTCAAAACCCCTTGCGATGTCGGGTCACCTCGGTAACAAGCGACCTGGGTTGCCTTAGTGGAAAGCCCATCGTGACACCTCATTGACAAACCTGGCTCGTCTACCTCGGTCGAACCTCTCCAAGCCTTGACACAAATCTAAACTCGACTCGCCCCCAAATGCGGTATTCCTACAAATAGAGTTAGTGCCCCGCAAGAGTACGGGGGTCGAGATGATATATAAACCGAAAGATCCGGTATCGTTCTCTCCCAAGGGACCTAGCAAAATATAGGCTTTAACACTCACCTCACACTAGCCTAATATAGGATTGAATTGCAATAAAAAAGGAGAATTGGATCTAAAATCAAAAAGAAGATAAAAGGACCGAAAATATTTTGGGTTTTGATAGTTGTTTTGAATTCCTAAACTATTGCAACAAAAATAAAGACAATTAATACTAGACAATTAAATTGAAGCAAAATGAAAATAGAATTAAGGCTATTAAAAGGGGATTAGGCTCAAATGATCCAACCACTCAATTTCATCCAAGGTTTCCAATGGGATTTATAACTCATATCAAACACAACATTTAAGTGTGTTTGATTCGGAGGATTTAGCTTTGAAGACCGATAATTCTCAAGCAATTGAAATTGGATGAGTGGTCAATGGGGAATCAAAGGTTAATACCATCGATTTAACTTAGTCAACACCAAATTTGTGGTTTGTGCATTGATTAGCCAAACATAGTCAACAACCTAGGTTTTCTAAGTTATCTTCAATCAATTGTTGATAATGAATTTCTAGAAAAATATAGCAATTATTTCATGAGATGCCTCCATTTAATTCCTTGGATTATTTAGGTGATTTTCACATTTGAACCCAATCTAAAAACTACCTAATTAAACTCAAAATAAAAGCATAAAAAAATGGAACTAAAGCATACAAAGATTTAAGCTAAAAATTACTAGAAATTAAAGAGGGTTTGGATACAAGAAGAGTACAAGAAAATGTAAGAAAATTACATTACAGTAAAGAAAATTACAAGTTCTACACCTATACTACAATTGCAAACACAAATCTAAGCTAAAAATGAAGAAAATATACAAAAACCAACCTTGGAGTAGCTCACCCGCTGCCCCCTTTCTCCAAAACTAACCCTAACTCTCTATATGTCTTTTTTTTTCTTCAAATGCTGGTTTTGGGGCAAAACTACGCTTAACGTCCGACGCGCGTCCGAAGTACGTTCAAACGGTGCGTCCAAACAGTTATTTTACCGTCCAAACGGTCCTCGAATGCTCTCAAAAGATGACTCTGGAATGACTTCAAACGCAAAAACACGACTCTAAGGCTCCAGCGTTCGACGTAGCATCCGAACGCTATTTTGCCCGTCCGAACGCACCACCCAAACGGCTAACAACTGTCTAAATGGCTGACAACCGTCCAAACGCACCGTTAGAACAGTCTTCTAGAATTTTGGCTCTTATATATTGTTTTCACTACAAAACCTAAAAAATATACAAAAATACACAATAAATCAATTATTGAACTAAAACAAGATAATTAACTATAATCTAAATCTAACAATGTGCAAATTAAGGGCTTATGATTACACTTTTAGGGTGTAATCAGTAACCTCCTTCCTCCTTGAAGAAACCTCGGCACAGAAAACTCGCTTCGATGAACAGGTCCCCTTGGTGCAATCGCAAGAACCCTCGGTTGGACTCCTTGGTGCTTTGGGTCCCCCTCAGTTGACTAAGTGTTTTTGCTTCAACCCAATTGCAACAAAAGCCACACTATTCAATTTTCAACCGAAGCAGCCACGCCCTATAAAATCAAAAGCCAAGTTAACGCACCTCACCCAATTAACCCGACTCTTTTAAACCCCTTAAGCAGCTCCCTCGATGGTGCCTCCCCTTCGGTCAAACAATTAAACTCCTCCTATACCCCCTACCTCGGTGCAAAGATCAGATATGGCAACATTGGGCCCCGGTAATGAACTATCTTTGACCTATAAGTGACGCCCCACAAACTCACTACGCAACCCCTCCTCACAACCAAGCCTCGGTGAAAATCCCCGCTTCACTGGGCCACTTTGATTTCTGGCATAGCCCACCTCAGCCAAGCCCACCACAACCCAGATCACCTCCTTGGCACAAATACAGCCCTCAAAAAATCTCACCAAAGCCCTTGCCACTAGCAAGCGCCGTCCACCTCGGCACACAAGTCTCAACAAGACTCCACTTGGTGAAATCTTTTAGGTGCCTCGGTGGACAACCCAACCTTGGCGTTCAAAGCACTAGCAAAGAACAAATTAGACAACCTCAAAGCCCTTAAGAACTCACAAAGTTCTCTAAAATTTTGTGAAGGGGCAAAATGATTAAGGCTCTTATTTATACTAGCCTGACACGTAGACAAAGCCTCCATTGCACCATTGTACCCCAGGGGCATTACCAATCACCCGACCAAAGTACACCGCACTTTTCCCTATATATTGATAAATCATATCACTCCGGCAAGCGTGAAAAAAAAATCTCTGAAGGAAAAAGCTACTACTCCAAGTTGCCAGATTTATCAACAGTTTATCTCCAATAGTGTGTACACACACTCTCAGTATTAGTGAGGGCACATGCACAAGAGGCATATTGTAGGTATAAGTGTCCAAATTTCCTCTGTACAGGGACATTTAGGAGATTCACCACTCCTTCGTACCTCTCCTCCTCTCGCACTTGGCTCCACGTGGTAGCCCACCAAGGTGATGTATGCACCAAGTCAACTCACCCGTCGAGGATAGCGCAAAGAGTGTCTCCTCCGAGCTAAGACATTGAAAGCCCCTTACTTACAGGTGACCTCGGGACACCTCCTCCGTGATGTGCTTCACGCTTGGCACCTCCTGGCTTGGCCATGGAACCTCTCTGCCGAGTGCATCTCCATACTTAGCATAATTCTTCATAACCAAGCTTATCTCCATAACCTAAGTTAGGAGCAGGACCTAGGAAACTCCGCGCTGGATCATCAAGAGATAAGTGGATTGGAGGCTGGAGTTGAGGGTTCGCTGAGTGGTCTTGCTCCTCCGGCCAGTCTTAGAGAGAGAGGGATCTCCAAGCAAACGAAAAAGCGCATTTAATGCCTGAATCACTGAATCACTGAATCATTGTTGCCTACAAAGTTACAGAGTTGATATTTAGATTATCGGTCTTCGAGAAGCTTCAGACTGAGGAGCCAATCAACAAAGGGCTCTGTCTCAAGTCTGAGTAACCAATCACCAAAAACTTCAAACAATTGAATAACCAATCATGAAATATCTCCCTCACCTATATAAAAGGAGCCTTCATTCGCCATTGACAAGACATTCATTCCACATTGAATGCTCGCCACCAACCCTTGAGAATCTCTCAGTCTCTCCAAGTTCGTTTGGGACATTACCACCCTCTCTCTTTCTAGGACTACCTCAACTCTCTCTCCTCCACCTAGATAGCGCCTGCCATTAATTTCTCAAAGGGTCACCCTCTACAGGTTTGACCACTCACCCCTCACTCCATTATACACACTGTGGTTATGGGATTGAAGAGCGAAACACATTAGCAAAATACATAATGTTCCCAATGCCAATGCAACTCTTCATGTTTGATTGCCAAGCTTGAATGTACACTGAGTAAACTACTCTATGTTCTATGTACAGTATTATGAAAGTAGATCAATTAAAAAGAGCCAATAGGTAAGTAGGTCATACTGATAAGCAAAAAAAAAAAAGCTTTTCACTTCCACTAATGGAGCTCAACTTTCTTCAATAAAGACAAAAAGCTTTAAAAAGCTTTTCACTTTCACTAATGGAATTCAACTTTCTTCAGTAAAGAATGTAGACTAAAAGAACTAAATGGACATTGTGAAATGTTACTTACCAAATGTGGGTCTTCAATACGCACCAAGGATGAATCGTGAATTATGGAAATAATGGGGACCATGAATGCCCATGATCCTCCAATCACAGTCAGCAATCGGGTCCCAAATAGTGTTTGTAGGAGTGTATTGATTCCTTCCACAAAAAGCAGAGTCTAGACTAGCCTCACTTTATCATGCTGACCAAGCATCAGATTAATAAAACACATGTTAATCAAACAAACCCATATTCAATTACAAGCCTTCAAGAAAGTTCCTATTTTGCTTCTACACATCCTCCTCTTTTATATATTTCTACCCATTAGCAAATACACTTACTTACATACATATATATACATATATATACACCTATACATTTTTTTTTTTTTTTTGTGATGATCATTAGTCCATTAAGCATTACCTCTTCTGGTTTTGGTCCATTAGTGATGTCGTGTTTTGGTTTTTGTAGATGGTTGTAGATAGATTGTTCGGTTGTTTAGCTATTTTTGAGTTAGTGGTTTTTGGTTGAACTTGCTGTAATCACTTTATTTTGGAATAGTGTTTAATGCAATGACTGGTTTGGTTTCATAAGTGATATGCTTATTAGCTTTTGCTTGATATTGATATTCTTGATGTGCATTACCATGTCTCTATTTTGTTTTATCATTGAGGCATGTGTTAAGGGGGAGCACTCCTCGGTATTTGTCTTAGCTGTATTACTCTCTTGCTTCATCACTTGATCTTATACTAAGTTTTGAGTGCAGTTGGATAATATAGAGGATTGGATCTTATCTTGTTTCTTGGACTTGAGTGCATGTCTCTTGTATCTTTCGTGTTGAGAGATTTCAATGTAACTTAGTTTCACAAAATGGCCAAAGAGGGAGATTGTTAGGAAATTGGCTCATTTTGTGCATTGTAATGAAGTCATTATTCCTTTTTGTACTTTGAGATTTTTGGCGAGTTGTAAAGAAAACTATTGTAAAATGATCTCTAAGCAAAGGCAAGAGCAAGAAGAGATGAGGCTGAAGCATCCAATCAAACAAGGACCAAAAGCAAGTCAAGGCAAACAAGCCAAACCATGCACTAGTGCCTTTAAGCACGCTCTCCCATGCACTAGTTGATTACACCCTAAAAGTGTAATCATAAGCCTTTAATTTGTACTTTGTTAGACTTATATTGTAATTAATTATCTTATTTTAGTTAGATATTTGTTTGAGTATGTTTTGTTTGTGTTTTGTAGGTTATATAAGCTAATAAAGGTGAAAAGAAATCAAGAATAGTCAAAGCGAGTTCAAGGCGAATAATTTGTTAATGAAAATTCAGACATGTCTCGGTATTTTGGCCATAACTTTTTACTCTGATATCCGATTGAGCTGATTTTTATGTCATTGGAAAGAAGACTTCAAGCTCTACAACTTGATGTCTAATGTGAATCAGTTGAATCAAATTCTAGGGTAGCCAAATCAAGTTTTGAAGTTTCTGCAACTGAATAGTGTGAATAATATCCATCCGAACGGGTACTGTAACCGTCCAGACGGATACTGTTCACCATCCGAACGGACTTCAAACGGGCGTCGAACGGACCGTTCGGACAGTATTCGGATGGTTACTGTTCATCCAGATTGTCTTTTTTACGTCCAAAGCGGCGTTTTTAGGATTTTTTGTAAAGTTTTTGAGAGGTTAGGGTTTTTTTGGAGCAAGGGGGCGGCGGGAGAGCTCCTCCAAGGTTGGTTTTTCATGTTTTTGTTCACTTTTTGCTTAGATTTATATTTGTAATGTTAATATAAGAGTAGAAATTGTAACTTTCTTTCATTGTAATGTATTTTCTCTCATTTTCTTAGCAACCAAACACTAGTTCTACATAGTTTAATGTTAGATTTAACTTCATTTATGCTCTTTGTCATGAATTTTAGTAGCTAAACATCACTTGGATGTGATTGTAAAGATCCACCAAGGATCTTCAAGGGTTGAAAATGAGATGTATGAACTTTAAAGCTATATCCTTAGAATTCTGTGGTTCCATTTGATTTAGTATGAGATTCATTAGAAAACTTAGATTCATAACCCCTCTTGAAAATATTTATGCACAAATCAATATTTGGTATAGGTATTGCACATGTCTAAGGTTTGATTCTAGGGTGCTAGTCATAGATTTCATCTTTATACTCAATCAAACATAAACCCAAGTATTTATGGTCAAAATCTTCCGGATCAAGAATCCAAGGTGCGATTCTTGATTTGAGTTATAAAACTCTCATTTGAAACCCTTATTGTGAATTGGTGGATTGAATCAATCATATCCAAGCTTTCCATTCTAATTGCTTTAAATTTAATTTCAATTTGCTTTACTTTAATTGCCTAGTTAATTACTTTAATTTCTATTGCACTAGTTTAGTAATCCAAAACCTCCATCAAAAACCAAAAGATTTTCGGTCCTTTTATTTTTCATTTTATTTTAGATCCAATTCCTCACATAATTGCAAATCAATCCTAGGTTAGCTTAGTGTGAGTTGAGTACTAGAGCCTATATTTGACTAGGTCCCTTGGGAGAGAACGATACCGGATTACCAGTTTATACTTCATCGCGACCCCCGTACTCTTACGGGGTGCTAACTCCATTTTGTAGTTTTCGGATCGAGTCAAGTTTTGGCTCCGTTGCCGAGGATCGAAGGCACGAGGCAAGCACTAAAAGTCTTGGGATTGGAAAGCAATTGGTGGATTGGATCTCCATCAATCTACCACAACGGAGGAATCTTCGGCTTAGGCCATTGGTAACTTCGTTCCATTTTTATGTGTGATATCATGTTAGATTTTGTTTCTTTCTTTTTTTTTCTTTATTTTAGGTTTAATTTGTATATATTTTTTTGCTTTAATAATTGATTGGAGAATTGCTAGTGGAGAGTTAGGGATTGTGTTTGATTGTAAATTGGTGGTATATATATCTTGTGGAGATTGGAGGTTAGGTTGGATTGTTGCTTAAATTGGTAGAATTTATTATGCGAAGATTGGAACTTTGGATGGACAATTATTGAATATTGTTGTGTATGATGTGTTGAGGCGCGGTGCGCTACACTTATTTGTGCATTGCATCTATTTTTCATTGTGCATTTCATTATGTTTGGGGGCACATTTTCAAACCATCCATCATCCAACATGACAATGAGGGAACACCTAATAGCCAATGGCTTAAGGGAACCTCCCCGACTACCTCCCAATTTTGGGGGATATAATCACACCCCCCCTAGTGGTAATGAGAACATTTATGAGAATGGTGGTGTGAAAACACCCCCATGTAAATCTCTTAGAGACTACATTCGAGCTAATAGGCTTAAAGCACAAGAACCATCCAACATGTCTCTTAGGGAATGCCTTAAAGCTAATGGTCAAAGGGAGCTTCCTCGACCACCTCCCAATCTTGAGGGGTGTAATGAATTTAACATTGGTAGGGGACATAAGGAAGCCTTTTCAAATCATCATCAAGAATCCCTTCAAACCTACAAGAATCCTTTTGACTATTTTCGTGAAGTTTCACGAATTTATTACCACCATGAGCACGTTGAATATCCACCTCCACCCCAAGTGAGCTTTAATGAAAATCACCTTGATTTTTACCCTAACCAAGAGCAAACCCATCCAATTGAACAAATTCATCCCGTCACTAACCTTAGGATTGAGGACATCATTGACCAAACCATCCTTCCCCAAGACTTTGTGTCTAAGGAAGACATTCTTAAGGTAAGTGAGAAAAATATTGAACATGAACCTAGAGATGAAGAGTGTGAGAGAGAGGAGTCCGAAATTAGGGACTCCAAACAAAAAGAGAGGGGTAGAGATGTATCTACCCTTAATGATGACTTTGGTTTATTTGATATTAGGAATGTGCATGACAATGAGGATGTTGATGGTTTAGAGGGACCCCTACTTTTACACCTCTAACACCTAGTCCTAACCTACCAAAACCTTTGGAACTCCATGTCCTAACACTTGAACCAAACATCATTCACATGGCCGGCCAACCAAAAGGGGGGGAGGGTCAAGTATTTCATGGCATGAGCATAATAGGCACCTTTGTGCATGATTATTTTTCATTTTCTACATACCATGACCCTTTTTACCCCTATATGCTTCAAAGTTACATTCTTGAGTTCATAAAAGAAGTGGCCATTGTCTATTTTTATGCTTACATGAACTCTTCAAAAATTTCTAAGTTGGGGGTGTGCGATAATGACAAATTTTCACTTTGTGGCATTGGGTGATCCATTCTCTCTCTTATTTGTGTAGGAATAGGAGTAGTTTTATTTCTTTATTTTTTTTAGTTTATTTTCTCATTTTAAGTTGGGGGTGCTTTAAGTTGTTTAGTTTCTTTATTTTCTTAGTTTATTTTGCATTATAAGTTGGGGGTACCTTTTGCACTCTATTTTTCTCTTTTTCCACCATTGAATTAAATTTAATACTTTGTTCTCATGCATTGAGGACAATGCATCACTTTAAGTTGGTGGTGGGGTAGCGGCTTTGCCTCTATTGTTTTGTTTTTGTTTATTTATTTTGCACCTTATAAAAAATAAAAAATAAAAAAGCTTTGTCTCTATTGTTGTGTTTTTGTTTCTTTGTTTCGCACCCTATAAAAAAATTTTTTATTTTACTTGTGAAAGTGCCTTTTGAGATTAGAAGATAGGAATTTTTGCATACTTCTTTACTCAAAATGATATTGAATCACTCCTCATACCCAATATGTTGTAGAGATTGCTTAATTCATGCATTTGTAGAGGGAATTATATCATTGTACACAATCATGCTTTTTAACACAATTTGTTACTAGTCTTGGCACTTTCACCCTTACATTAGTGGAGATTATTACCTTGTGAGTTTTAGAGCATTAATCGCCTTTTGGAGTGTTTACATTTATTCAAGGATAGTTTCTTCACCCTCATTTCATTCAATAACTTCATTATGCTTGTTTTTTGTTCATAAGTTGAGTTTTGATCTTGTTATTGACACTTGTACTCTATGAAATGCTTCGGTTGTACAATTTTGAATATAATTCTCCATTTTCTTCTCTATAGTCATAAGTTTCCCGTTACTGAACCGTGCATTTCCCTTAACCCTTGTTGATCTTCTACTATTATTAGAAAGTGCAAAATGATTTCATCTCTTGTATTGCAAAAGGACGCCTAAGTGAGAAAAGAGTGCTTTTGCATTGCTAAAAAAAAAAAAAAAAAAAGAAAAGAGATTGATTTGGGGAGTTCAATGCAAACAAGCATGTTGTAATATGAAAATGAGTTGTTGAATCTTAAGAGGGATGATAAAAGGATGGAAACAAAAGGAGAAGTAAAAAAAAAAAAAGAGACTAAGAGGAAGAAAAGAGTGAAAGACGAGTTCAAAAGTTGAAAATATTTCAAGAGAAGAGTGAGAAGTGGATTTTGTATATTAAAAGTTGAAAAGGGAGAGTTGTAGTTGTTTTGCATTCATCATGTTATGCCTTGATCACACATGATATGACCATTTGCTCTCTCTCCTTACCTTTATCTTTCACCTCTTCTACATTGCCTTCTTCACCTTTACATAGCATAGTTGATCCAAGTTGTGCTCGATTGAAGTTTTCAATAGAGTATAAGCTATTTCTTGTCAATTTCTTTGAATCAATGCTTAACTATAAGCATCCTTCCATGGAGCTATGCTAAGGTCGATACACTTCTATTTTTTGTTCGGTTTTTGTAATTGATATGTTCACTTGTTTCACCAATTTACATTTACTCCATTGTTGAGCATACCATTGTGAGAACCATGTGGGTCTTTAATTGTGAGTGTATATCCGATGAGGATTGAATCAAAACTTTAAAGGGGTGGATTTGCATAAGTGAGTTCATTTGTGTTGTTTAGCATGATTCATCACCCACACATATGAACCTCTCTTTTGTATGACTTATTGCATATTAATGCAAGTATGGAGTTTGGAGTGGCATCAATGTTAACTTGAGTAGGATTATGCATTCATTGCTTATTTTTATCTTAATTGGCATATCATATAAGGATGTTTGTGGGTATCATCACTGAAAACCCTCACGAGACACCACTCGTCCACTAGGGGTAACCTAGGGGTTTAAAGGTTTAGTGCATAAGCTAAATGCACCTGTGACTTCTACGAAAGTGAAGATTATCCTTTACGTTTTTTTGATAGTTTTTGCTAGGGACTAGCAAAATGTAAGTTGGGGGTTGTGATTACACCCTAAAAGTGTAATCGTAAGCCCTTAATTTGTACTTTGTTAGACTTATATTATAATTAATTATCTCATTTTAGTTAGATATTTGTTTAAGTATGTTTTGTATGTGTTTTGTAAGTTACATAAGCTAATAAAGGTGAAAAGAAATCAAGAATAATCAAAGCGAGTTCAAGGCGAATAATTTGTTAATGAAAATTCAGACCTATCTCGGTATTTTCGCGATAACTTTTTGCTTTGATATTCAATTGAGCTGATTTTTGCGTCCAATGTGCATCGGCTGAATCAAACTCTAGGGTAGCCAAATCAACTTTCAAAGTTTCTGCAGCTGAATAGTGTGAATAGTATCCGTCCGAGCGGGTACTGTAACCGTCCGGACGGATACTGTTCACCGTCCGAACGGACTTCAAATGGGCATCAAACAAACCGTCCGGACGGTATTCGGATGGTTACTGTTCATCCAGATTGTGTTTTTTGCATCCGAAGCGGCGTTTTTAGGGTTCTTTGTAAAGTTTTTGAGAGGTTAGGATTTTTTTTCGAGCAAGGGGGCAGCGGGAGAGCTCCTCCAAGGTTGGTTTTTCATGCTTTTGTTCATTTTTAGCTTAGATTTATGTTTGTAATGTTAATGTAGGAGTAGAAATTGTAACTTTCCTTCATTGTAATGTATTTTCTCTCATTTTCTTGCCATTTTCTCTCACTTTCTTAGCAACCAAACACTAGTTCTACATAGTTTAATGTTAGATTTATCTTCATTTATGCTCTTTGTCATGAATTTTAGTAGCTAAACATCACTTGAATGTGGTTGTGAAGATCCACCAAGGATCTTCAAGGGTTAAAAATGAGATGTATGAATTTTAAAGCTATATCCTTAGAATTCTGTGGTTCCATTTGATTTAGTATGAGATTCATTGGAAAACTTAGATTCATAACCCCTCTTGGCAATATTTATGCACAAATCAATATTTGGTATAAGTATTGCACATGTCTAAGGTTTGATTCTAGGGTGCTAGTCATAGATTTCATCTTTATACTCAATCAAATATAAACCCAAGTATTTATGGTCAAAATCTTCCGGATCAAGAATCCAATGTGTGATACTTGATTTGAGTTATAAAACTCTCATTTGAAACCCTTGTTGTGAATTGGTGGATTAAATCAATCATATCCAAGCTTTCCATTTTAATTGCTTTAGATTTAATTTCAATTTGCTTTACTTTGATTGCCTAGTTAATTACTTTAATTTCTATTGCACTAGTTTAGTAATCCAAAACCTCCATCAAAAACCAAAAGATTTCGATCCTTTTATTTTTCATTTTATTTTAGATCCAATTCCCCACATAATTGCAAATCAATCCTAGGTTAGGTTAATGTGAGTTGAGTGCTAAAGCTTATATTTGGCTAGGTCCCCTTGGGAGAGAACGATACCGGATTACCGGTTTATACTTCATCGCGACCCCCGTGCTCTTGCGGGGTGCTAACTCCATTTTATAGTTTTCGGAGTGAGTCACTAGTCAACCGTGCCATCAGGCGCATGTAAGAGCGCTCTGGCACCCTACCTCAAGTGCCCCCAACTCCTCCAAGCATGCCATCAAGCACACCAATGGCGTGCCCCGTCCAGAGCACTATGCCATCAAGCGCACTCCCAGCGTGTACTAGCACCCAGTCTCCAAAGCATTACGCCATCAGACGCATAAGCACTGTGCATTAGGACACCCCAGACCTCCCCTATTTCTCCCCAAGTCCAGTGTAATGCGCCATCAAACACACCTAACTACCCACTGGCGCGACATGGTGGCCCAACCCAAAAAAAGCTATCTAGACTTTGAGCTACACACTAGATGTGACATAAAGCCACTTTTTGCCACCTTTGGATCTTAAGAAAAGCAATTCAATAGCTTCTTTTTCCTTTTCTCGCATATTCCAAGTCAAGCAATTTGAAAATTAGATCTTTAGGAGATTTATTTGGGTCTTTGCGTTGGAAAAAAAAAAAAAAAAAGAGAAAAGAGAGACTTAAAAGAGACTCTGGTTCCTCCAAGGAAAGTAAGCTGAAAACTCTCTCTCTCTCTCTCTCTCTCTCTCTCTCTCACCCTCCAGCGCTGCTACAACTCTCTCTTTATTCTCTAATGATTTCCTTCTTGAAAGAGAGAAGAGAGCTTGAGTCTTCTTGATCATCCACCAAGTGTGTGCAAAAGTGCCTAGAAGACTCTCCACCTCCTTTCCTTCATTCCATCTTGAAGAGACTTTGGTGGCTTGAAGGCTTTCAAGTCATCGATGATTCATTGAGGATTCAATAAGGCTTCAAGTGCTCGTAAACATGTTCATGGACTCGAAAGAAGTACAAATTGTAGATTCAAGTCTAGTGTTAAGGATTCAATAAGTGTAAAGGATTGTAAAATTTTTTGCACTATTTGTTCATATTATAGTGCTTGGTTGGATCTGGATAAGGTCTCATAGTTTTCTCCCGCAAGGGTTTCCACGCTAAAAATCTCATGTGTTGATGGTTAGTGTTTGTGATGATTGCTTATAATTTGCTTTACAACGTATTTACTAACTTAAAAGTCAAAAATGAGTATAGATCTATTCACCCCTCTAGGTCTAACATAGTTGTTTTAACCTATAATACTAGAACACTTGTTTTCTCATGATGAATGTCGAATCCACTGGCTCAATTGGACTAAGCTGAGAGAATCTAAATCAACTGGGAGAATGGGATTTCGTGGTATGGCAGCCTTCAACTTGGCTTTATTTGCAAAACAAGGGTGGAGACTACAAACCAAGTAAACATCTCTCTTCTATAGAGTTTTTAATAACAAATAGTTCCCCAATTCTTCTTTTTTTTGGAGGGGTTCATCTAATTTTGACTCAATTTGCAATTAGATAAATTGTAATTACCCCTTAATCTTATTAGTGAAGATTGAAGTGCATATTTAATGTTATGTATGTATTTACTTTCGTCCACATTTTTTACTATATCATTCGACAGTTCCCCTTGAGCGGTAAAGTTTTTGTTGTTGTGACTGTTGGCTAGCAACTTATATAGTTAATCCTAAAGTTATTGTTTTTCTTTTTTTCACCATTAAATTTCCATTCATATTTCTTTCAGTTTCTCTTTTCTTTTCATCACCTTCATAATTAGTAAATATATTAATTGGGTTAGGTGTTGATCATGGAGTGAAAATTTGTTAATAGCTAAGGCATTATGTTGAAAGAAACATTCACTAGGAAAAATGCAGGAAAAAATATATCTGGAATTTTGAATTAATGCGATTGCTATCTAAATTTTAGTCGGGTCACTTAAACTCAGTACATGTAGTGCTGCCTCTGGAGATGTCCTATTGCTCACATAGCATGAATCCCAGAATCAAAAATTTTACTCTATATATTTTTTGGGAGAATTAATGTCAAGAGAGCGAGAGGACTTGAAAATAGAATTCAAGAACAATTCTTTCGGAAACGGGATTCAGTCATGCCTAAATCTGCCAAAACAAAAAATAGTGATAGAATAAAATGGAAACAGTCATGCTCACTGTTGCTAAAATTGGAGAGTGGTCACATTTCCGGATTCACCAGCCACTTAGGATGTCTTTCCTCAATTTGTCTTTGGACTTCAGACCTCACTATAGTTAGTTAATAGATTAATTACACTTTGCATCCTATATTTTACATCAAATTTTATTTTAGGACCTTTATTTCTATTTATAATAATTAAACCATTATACTTCTAATTAGTTTAATGTCAATATTCAAATAAGTTTCAATTGGAAAATGGACAAAAAATTCGAGGTCTTTTTCAAATGGTAAAAATGTAAGTTAAAAAATTTCTCACCCAAAGACTTGCACGTTGCATGAGTTAAATTGAGGCTTTTACATGAGGCTTAATGATATTATATACACCACAGAGTTTATTACACTCATAGTCTTTTTCATTTGTTATAGAATGTTAAGGAAATAGGAAGCATTTTACATCTTTACCACTCGAAAAAGGTCACGTGCTTATTACATATGAATTTCTCATTTATTTTATAAACTAAACTTAACAGAAGTTTCACATGCAACAAATCAGAAATATAAAGGCTAAGCTGTTACAAACAAAACTAAAAATCCTAAAATAAGATTTAGTGTAAAGTGCAAATGTGTAAATTATAATAAACTAACCTTAGTTAATATATGAAATGTTATTTTAAAAGACCATATAATTATTATTGATATACTAAATAGGTGGTTGAGATTTTCGTGTTTCATGGCTTAGGATCAGTGATCCACAGATGGTCATTACTCATGAGTGGGATGTAACACAAGTTAGCATACCACAAAAAATGGTGAATGATTGATCACTTTAGACTCAAAAGTTATAAAAGAAGTCAAGAGTCAAGAGTCAATAATTACACATTATTATACAATTGTTCTGTACGTTCTATGTTTATAAGCGTTTTACGATCTGAGAATTGTTCAGGTAATTAAACAGCCCATGACTAGTATCAATTAATAGGCACTCGCAATTCAATTCAGTTGCATTTTGATCCAAACCTTGTTTCAATCAAAGACACACCACTATTTTCAAGTTAATAAAGTAGGAAAGAAAAAATAATTAGTGAAACGAATTCATTTTAATTTATAAATGAGTCAATTCAAGTTTTTGTCAAGCATTGAACTGAAATTCTGTGTGTGTGGGAAAGAGGGGACTGGGAAGTATCTTGTGAATCACGAAGTTTTTGCCAACATACCTACAAAAGGTAATGTGAATCATGAAGTCAAGTGCAATTCTTTCTTTTCAATTAGTCTTCGTCGTCATGAAGTCAAGTGCAATTCTTTCTTTTCAATTAGTCTTCGTCGTGACTATCTCTTTTTTGTTTTTTTAAGAAAAAGGAACAAAAGATCAAAAGAAAAAAAAAAAAGGAAAGAAAAGGAAAAAGTGTAACTTGTTTTGATTTAGATTGAATCCTGCACGAGCATTGGTTCAACAAGCATTCAAGCTGATTATTGGCTAACAGCGAATTAACCCGGTCCTTAATTTTAAACAACCGAACCTAAGCCAATCTATTCCTCCAATGACTGTTTTCATAAATCATGGCTTTTTTTTTATTATTTATTCCTAGTCGACTTATTTTCCATTATTTTGTTTCACTTTCTTGGATTCTTTTTCAAGGATCAAACTATGAAACTAATAAAATTGCCTATTTACCTGAAAATTGTCCTTATAAGTTTTCAGTTTCTTTCACTTCTGCCCTTACAAAAAGTAAGGACACGGACACGGACACGACAGAGATATGATAACAAAATATCTTTTTGTATATTTTTATGTGTAATGTATAAAAGTATAACATTCTCAAGTCATCAAAAATTATCCTAAATGTGTCCAATATGTGTCTTACATGTGTCCATTATGTGTCCCTAAAGTGTCCTAGACATGTCTATTGAAAAATAAATTAAAAAAATTCAAGACATGCCATTAGCGTGTCCAACACGTATACCAGCTTGTCCAATGAGTATGTGTGTTATAACCAGAATGTTTGTACTTCCTAACTTTTGTTTATAATCAATGTTGATTGCCGTCCTCAACATATAATTAATTTGGACACCATGTTTAAAATCTCCATTCAATCATTCCAATGTAAATATGGCCAGACTTTTAAAATAGTTCATCTCCTTTCCTATGGCATATACGAAATCTCTTTCCACTTGTGAAAGGAAGACAAATCTTGACATTGAGTAAGAGATAAGGCAGTAATTAAATATTCATTAAGGATGGCCATTCAAGCAGAAATTTCTATTCAAATAATTGCAAAAGATCCATCTATTAAATAACTACTAAATGAAGTCGTTCGTTGAAAAGAATAGGTAAGTTGCACAAATGAAAAACAAAAAGGAAGATGAAATGAGAACACTTTCCAGCAAGTCCTAATTAACAAAATACAATGGACTAAAGCATGAAAAGAGAATAGGATAGCAGTGAACAAAGACTCTTTAAATCTTAATTAGTCTTCCTACTAAGTCTAGAATATGGAAAGGAAATCAAGAATGCTGTATACAATGGTGCCTGACTGATCAATTTGGACGGAAACATACAAAAGAATCATTGAATTACGTAAAAGAAAGAAAAAGTTGGATAATTGAAAGACCAAAAGAATTATTAAATTGCTTAAACAAAGAAAAAGTTGAGTAATGAAACGAGTCTGTCATTGATAATAATTACCCACCATTTAATTAGATATATGATACTTGTACTGCATTCTAATTTACATGCATTGTAGAATTTGACAAAGCCTTCCCCGAGTGGCAAAGGTGCTAGTAGCATGCTCATGATTTCTAGGGTTTGAAACATACCAGCCCGCCCCCTCTCAACAGTCAAGGATTTTTATCTAGTCCCCTCTCAACAAAATTCTTGAATCGATCACCATTTTTAGCGAAGATAGGTCAGCTAACTTAGGTATTTTGGAACAATTAGTTTAGCAATAAGAGACATTAAATATAATGCCCCGATTAGCTTAGCTTAGGTAATATTCTTTATGTTGGGATTAATGAAAAGACAGTGGAGAAATCTAATGACGTGAGACTTAAAGCCAATTGGACTTGAATGAAGGAACTTCCTACTTATATTAATCGCATAGAAAACTATATAGGGCTTGACACGCCTCCAGTTGTGCTTCAACTGGAGCCACTCCGCAAGGGCACGGAGGTCGCGCTTGTAGTAAAACCGGAGGATCCGGTGTCATTCTCTCCCAAGGGAATTCTGCAAATATAGCAACAAAGCTCAACTAGCACGGGTACTTATCTTAATGGATTGCAAATGAAAATTCTTAACATAAAAGAGACCGAAAATATGTTGGTTTTGAGATGATGATGGTTATATGCTTCATGCAATAATTTAGTGACTATAAAAAAAACAACAAAAGCTAGTTTTATGTGATTAAGGAGAAAAGCTTGGACATGGTTGTTTTGATCCACCAATTCACAACAAGGGTTTCCAATGAGAGGTTTTATAACTCAAATCAAGAATCACACCTTGGATTCTTGATTCGGAAAATGTCGGCTATAAAAATGTGGGTTTTGTTTGATTGAGCCTAGAGAGAGAATATATAATTGGTACCCTAGAATCAAACCTTAAACATGTGCAATACCTATACCAAATGTTGATTTGTGCATAAATATTACCAAAGGGTTATGAATCTAGGTTTTTCTAATGAATCTCATACTAAATCAAATGAAACCATATAATTTTGAGGATATGACTTTGAAGTCCATACAACCCATTTTCAACCCTTTGAAGATCCTTGGTGGGTCTTCACAACCACATCCAAGGGGTGTTTAGCTACTAGAATCCATGTTAACTAACATAAAAAGAGACAAATCTAACATTAAACTATAAAAAGCTAGTGTTTGGTTGCCAAGAAAATGAGAGAAAGTGCCAAGAAAATGATGGAAAGTTGCTAGAAAATGTAGAAAATCATTCACTTCATATATATAACCAACATTCACTTACAATCATCCAAAAGCAATAAATGACATTAAATACAAAGCATTAAGAGTAGATCTAACCAAAAACTTTACAAGATAACAAAAATCCACTTTTGGAGCCTTCTTCCCGTCCAAACTGCTGCAGAAAATACCCTATATCACTTTTTGTCTCGAACAAAAGCTTTTATACTCTGCAGAAAAACAGAGTCTGTACACACCGATCGATTGGTGTACGACCGATCGATCGGTCAGGGCGATCGAACGCCCGATCGATCGCAAAACCGACCCCTCTGAAGTTTGCTTCTGTATCGTCTGTTGTGAGGATTCCGACGTCACCGATCGAACGCCCGATCGATCGGAAAAACGCCCTCTCTGAAGTTTGCTACAGAAGGTGAACAGAGCATCACCGATCGATCGCAGGATCACCGATCGATCGGCCGATCGAACGTTACGTGGACCGTTCGATCGGCCGATCGATCGGCCGATCGATCGGTCATGCTCAAGATTGCCCATTTGCCTTAGTTTGAGCTCCAAATCCTGCAAAAAGTGTACAAAAAGAGTTTTAACGTGTTTTAGGGGTTAGAATACTAAATTAAGACCAAATTTAACTATTCAACTAACAATTTAAGCCCAAAAGATTACTATTTCTAAGGGTAATCAACACCCCCCAACTAAACCTTTGATAGTCCCTATCAAAGTATGAGAGAAAAACAAAAATATATACATGCATTAATCTTATTCAAGTCAAATCTCCATCCACCTAGGTTGTGAACCAAAGCAAGGTAAAGACATAAAGCATGGAAGAAACAAAACATATCGACGCGTACTACCAATGACATATGACCCTAATGATTCAAAACTCGTACAATTATGTCCTCGATGCTTCGATCCAAGTCTCACAAAGCATACACTCAACTTTAAACATGAACGCTCTAGGTCCCTCAATGGAAAGCTCTTTTAACGAGTAAATGTATAAACCATGCAAGTAGAGCAATTCCAAAACCAAAGACAAATAAATTGTAAGTGTATCGACTTGGCATAGCTTCATGAAGGAATATTCACAGCTTAAGCATAATCTAGAAAATTGACATAAATGCCTCATACACAATTGAATTAAAGATTCATGTATCTTCGGATATCAAAGCCATAAGGGTGATGAATGAGAGAAGAGCCATGTAAGAGGATAGAAAATGGAAAAAGGGTTCAACATATGCATGCACATTACACATGATGATCAATGATATTCACTTCCACATTTCCACTCTTTTGAATCACTTTCACTATCTTCCTTCACCTCACTTTTTCTTTTGTATTTGATTTTTTTTTTTTTTTTTTTTTTTTTTTTGAACACTCCTTTTCATCCCTTTCTTTGTATGTATGTAATTTTTTTTTTTTTTTTTTTTTTTTTTTTTTCAACTCCGTACACCTCCAACCTTACAAAAATAAGAGTAATGCATCTATTGGCATTGACACTCTTTAAACTTATGCACATGCATATGGATATTAAAAAGAAGAAAAATACACATGGAATGGCTCAATGGAATGAAATGGCCTATGTGTTTAGAATCCGAAGAATACAACAAATCAAAACTTCAAAAGTGTATAAGGGGTCAATAAATCTATATAACACTCGAACATGTAAACCAACATCAAGAAATAATGAAGCTATTCAATGAATGAGGATCAACAAAAATAATCTTGAATAAATGTGATTCACTCTTCAAAGGCGAAAAATAGGCTCTAAAGCTCACACGGTAAAAATCTCCACCTTATAAGGACATGCATGCATAAGAATGAAACACACGGCATCACATAACATGTTAGTGCGCAACAATGTGAATTGTCTCTTATAATGATTTTATGCCAAAAACTTGCAATGTATCATAATCTCTAAGGTGGGTTAATCATCAACTCAAATTTAATCAAAAACATGGTATGGTACTTATTTGAAACAACCTTGACACCTCCATCACAAAAAAAAATCCAAAAAGAAATGATATCAACAATTAAGGGCATAGCTAAGGTGTCAAGTTATAGAAAAGGGCGATACGAATACCATACAATACCCATTACCTCGGTTGGAACAATACATGCGATATGGGTATCAATCAAAAAGTACACCTGTAACTGAACTGCCAAAAATATACACGAAAAAGACAAGAGAACACAACAAATGTATACAAAAAGGGTATGCCACAATACGAAAGATCACTATACAAACAGCTCAAAAATAAAAACATCCACTATAATCAAAAAGATTTAGATACACCATATGAAATGAAATGCTATGAAGTGCGTAATGCATCTAATCTATCTGAAGATCCGAAAAGAGGTCTCCATCATCCGGAGGAGGCTGGCCAAGGTGCTGGATAATCTCCTGGAGTCGAGTGGACTGGGTCTGCTGCTGCTGCTGAATGTCAATCAGCTGACCCTGAAGTGCGGCAATGGCAGTGTCCTGAAGATCTAATCTAGCCATAACGTCGGCCTGCCACTGCTGGCGCTCTGCCTGCTGAGCGGTCAGCTGCTCCTGAATAGCTGCCAAAGTCTGAAGTAACGTCCCCGGAGCTGGCTCCTCCTGAGCCTGAGCCTGAGTCTGAGCCTGCACTGGCTGATCCTGCCGTTGCTCCCCTGACTGGGTCTCCTCCTGAGTCTGAGAAGCCGGCTGCTGAGAAGACGAGTGAGCCGAACTAGCTGACCCCCCCTTCTTCGACAACTGCCCTGCCGCTCTCTTCTCCGTCTTCCAGTCTATATCAGTCGAAGAGGAGAGCAGTACAACATCCGCAACACTAACCCCTGCCGCCCTAATCCTCGCTGTCAAAAAACAACCAAAAGGGACGCTGGACTGGGGAGTAGCAACCTGAGTCGCGGCCCACAATGCCATATACATGAAGTGGGGCAAGTCAATAGTCCTGCCCGTGCCAATAGCCCACATCAACTGCCCCCCGCATCCTACTGCACTCCACCGTCCTCCCTAGTGGAAAGATCGAATAGCAAGTCCAAAGGAACAGCGGGTGGTATCTGGGAGCAATCTGCCTAATCCTGATCTGGGAAGCGGTCCAGGACTCTCCCGGCGCTAAAATCTCAGCGCACAACTCCTCATGAGATGGTGGATGCTCCCCATCATAAGAGAACTGAGGGTTAGCAACCCTCGGTATACCAAACTGCTCAGCAAAGGAGTCCGGGGTGATAACAACATCCCTACCCCGAACCCAAGAGCGAAGAATATGCCTGTCGCCACCAACGGGGTCCGATGAAATGTTAGCCATGAACTCTGCCACGAGGGTGGCTGAGTACTGGCCCCTAAAAGAAGCTAACCCCAACCACCGGCGGTCGGTCAAAAGGCTGGAGCCAACCATATGGCTCAGCATCAAACTGACTCACTATCCAACGCCTCTCCACTACTATCTTACGGGCGCTCCACACCCGTCCAAACTCTCGCTCCTGATCCCTCCCTCGGAAGCGAGTGGAATCATACTCTCCCTCTCTCTCCCTCCTAGCATGCTCACGCTGGAGCTGCTGGAACTGGGCCAGAGTCTGAGAAGTCCCCGCCCCAGCTGTACCCTCAGAACTCCTAGTCTCGACCATAACTCTCTACAAAGCTAAGTACAGCTGGAAATGAAAAGAATGGACAAAGATCGGCGGAAGGAATACCTCTCGAAGCGCAGAAAACTGTGAACAGATGAGACAATGTCCACCAAAGTGAGCTGGCAGGGCCTCGCTGCTCCGACAGACAAACAGACTCTTTAAACTCTCAAGTAAACGCGAGTGAAATGAAAATGAACAGTGAACAGTGGCCTTTATATAGAGAACTCGGTCACCGATCGATCGGCCCCCTGAACCGATCGATCGCCTCGCGGACCGATCGAAATGGAGCGCCACCGATCGAACGGCCGATCGATCGATACCGCTCCCTTTCGATCGGTGCAGTAACAGCTCCGATCGATCGCAGTCGTCACCGATCGATCGCCCGATCGATCGCAACGTACACGATCGATCGGTTTGGCCCACCGATCGATCGCAAAAACAGCTTCTCTGAAGTTCTGCAGAAATTCTCAGAATGGTTCACAGAATCATGCAAATGGTGCCCCCCCCCCCCAACTGGAATCATGCCATGACCTCAAGGCATGAACAAAATGGAATAGGAAAAGAACAACGGGGAGGGCGGGACTCTCGGGAATACAAATGTACACAACTAACTACCAAAAGAAAAGAGAAAGAAACCTAGAAAAAGAAAATCAAAAGAACTACTCCTAAATTATGAAACGCGACAAGCTAATGTCACTCAAAGGATGGTGGATCGATGAGATCCACACAGTCCAACTCCCCTTGAAACGTCTCAAAATACGGCTTTAGCCGCTGGCCATTTACCTTAAATGCCGAGCCATTCGTGAGGTTTTGCACCTCAATGGCTCCATGGGGAAAGACTTCTTTAACAATGTATGGCCCGGCCCACTTACTCCGCAATTTGCCCGGAAAGAGATGCAAGCGTGAATCATACAATAACACTTTTTGGCCAACTTTGAAAGTTTTTCGAATGATATGTTGGTCATGAAAGTGTTTCATCCGAGCCTTAGCAATTTTTGCATTTTCAAATGCATCATTGCGGAGTTCATCTAACTCATTGAGTTGGAGCTTTTGGTGGGTACCCGTAACATCAATATCCTCATTACATTGACGAATCGCCCAATATGCTTTATGCTCAATTTCGACGGGAAGATGACATGCCTTCCCGTACACAAGTCTATAGGGTGATGCGCCAAGAATGGTTTTATAGCCCGTGCGGTATGCCCACAACCCATCGGTCAATCTAAGAGACCAATCTTTCCTATTTGGATTGACGGTTTTCTCTAGAATGCGCTTAATTTCCCGATTGGCCAACTCAACCTGCCCTTGCGTTTGAGGATGGTATGGTAATCCAACCTTATGGACCACACCATACTTACGCATTAAAGACGCAAAGGGCTTATTGCAAAAATGTGAACCGCCATCACTTATCATGGCACGAGGCATGCCATACCTACAAAAAATGTTCTCTTTCAAAAACCGCAAGACCACTTGGTGGTCATTGCTTCGGGTGGCAATTGCTTCCACCCACTTTGAGACATAATCTACCGCAACAAGAATAAAAAGGTACCCAAACAAGTTAGGAAACGGTCCCATGAAATCGATCCCCCAACAATCAAATATTTCCAAAATAGTGATGGGGTGAAGAGGCATCATGTGCCTCTTAGAAAGTGTTCCTAACCGTTGACACCTATCGCAAGCTACACAAAAAGTATGTACATCCTTGAACATGGTGGGCCAATAAAGCCCACATTGCAAAATTTTGGCCGTGGTCTTCTTGGAGGAGAAGTGTCCTCCACAAGCATGAGAGTGACAAAATTCTATCACTTGTTGGAATTCGTGATTTGGGACACACCGGCGAATGATTTGGTCCGGACAATACTTAAACAAGTGGGGATCATCCCACGAAAAATAGCGCACATTCCGGAAGAATTTACGCTTGTCAATGGATGACCATGTGGAAGGAACCTCACCGGTGACAAGGAAGTTCGCAATGTCCGCAAACCAAGGGATTGAAACTTGCTCAACGGCACTCACATGCATGAGATGCTCATCCGGGAAGTGCTCCTTGATAGGGGTTGGGTCCATGGCTTGCCCATTTAAGGGAAGCCGAGACAAGTGGTCAGCAACTACATTTTCAACCCCTTTTTTATCACGCATTTCAATATGAAATTCTTGGAGCAAAAGTATCCATCGAATGAGGCGCGGTTTTGCATCGGGTTTTGTGAGGAGATACTTTAGGGCCGCATGATCGGTGTAGATGATGACCAATGACCCAATCAAGTAAGACCTAAATTTATCAAGTGCAAAAACCACCGCAAGGAGTTCCTTCTCGGTTGTGGTATAGTTGATTTGAGCTTCATTGAGAGTTCTAGAAGCATAATAAATGACATATGGCTTCTTGTCAACTCTTTGTCCTAGGACGGCCCCCACGGCATAGTCGCTAGCATCACACATTAGCTCAAATGGAAGAGACCAATTGGGTGCTCGAATGATTGGGGCGGTGGTCAAAAGTCCCTTCAACTTGTCAAAAGCTTGTTGACAAGAAGATGTCCACTCAAAGGGAACATCTTGGGACAAAAGATGACACATGGGCCTAGAGATTGCACTAAAACCCTCAATGAAACGCCGATAGAAACCAGCATGCCCAAGAAATGATCTAATCTCCTTCACACACGTTGGGGCGGGCAATTTTTGAATGAGTTCAATTTTTGCTTTATCAACTTCAAGCCCTTCGGCCGACACAATATGCCCCAAAACGATACCACTTGTAACCATAAAATGACATTTTTCCCAATTGAGTACAAGGTTACTCTCCTCACATCTCATCAAAACTTTTCCTAAATTACCAAGACAACCTTCATAAGTATCCCCATATACGGAAAAATCATCCATGAAGACTTCGACAATTTGCTCAATCATGTCGCTAAATATGCTCATCATGCACCTTTGAAATGTCGCCGGTGCATTACATAGCCCGAAGGGCATACGTTTATAAGCATATGTGCCAAACGGACAAGTGAATGTTGTCTTGGCTTGATCCTCAAGGGCTACATCGATTTGATTGTACCCCGAATATCCATCTAAAAAACAATAGAAAGCCTTACCGGACACCCTTTCTAGGACTTGATCAAGGAAGGGTAAAGGGAAGTGGTCCTTTCGGGTCACATTATTGAGGCGGCGATAATCAATGCACATTCGCCACCCGGTTTGCACTCGGGTTGGCACTAACTCATTGTTGTCATTTCTTATCACCGTGACACCCGATTTCTTAGGCACCACTTGGGTCGGACTAACCCATTTGGAATCGGAGATGGGGTAAATGATACCCGCATCTAGTAATTTTAAAACCTCACCTTTAACCACTTCCTTCATGTTAGGGTTCAATCGCCTTTGCATTTGACGAATGGATTTAGCCTCCTCTTCTAAAAAAATACGATGAGTGCACACAAGAGAACTAATCCCATGAAGGTCGGCGATAGTCCATCCTAGGGCTTTTCTATGTTTCCTAAGCAACGCTATCAACCCTTCCTCTTGGCTCCCAGACAAGCTAGAGGAAATCACAACCGGGTATGACTCCCCATCCCCTAAAAATGCATATTTTAAATTGGAAGGCAAGGGTTTCCTCTCGGGAATGGGAGGCTTCTCCTCCGAAGGAATCGGTTTCTCGGCACTAGGGTGGAGGGGTTCAAAAGAAGGGGTCCATTTACCCACATGTAAACACTCCTCTCTCGCACCCTCTAAATGAGACAATTCACTTGACACCATGCCCTCACTATCAAGTGAAGCATGCAGTTCACTTCTCACTAATGCCCTCTCCAAAGGGTCCTCAAAAACTCTCCCGCTCAAAGTGCTCTTGAACTATGCTCTCTATGATATCTACCTCCCGGATATCCTCACATTCCCCCTTTTGTTTGGCAACCGAAAAGATGTTAAGCTCGAAGGTGGTGTTGCCAAAAGACAATTTCACTAACCCATTCCTACAATGTATGATGGCATTGGAAGTAGCTAGGAAAGGGCGTCCCAAGATCACAGGAATTTGGTTGTGAGCTATGCAACTCTCAACAGGTTGGGTGTCTAGGACAATGAAATCGACCGGGAAGCAAAAGTTATCAACTTGGATGAGAACATCCTCGATGATACCTCTTGGAACCTTTATAGAACGATCCGCCAATTGCAAGGTAACACGAGTAGGGCTCAACTCTCCTAGGCCAAGTTCCTTATACACTGAAAAGGGCAAAAGGTTGACACTAGACCCTAAGTCTAACAAGGCACGATCGATCTTGGTGTTCCCAATGGTACAAGAAATAGTAGGACATCCGGGGTCCTTGAATTTCGACACGGTTTTACATTGCAAAATCGCACTTTGGTTTTCATTCATCATGGCGGTTTCCTTGACATGCAACCTTCGCTTAAAAGTGCATAAGTCCTTCAAGAACTTAGCATAAGAAGGTATTTGCTTAATTGCATCAAGGATAGGGATGTTGACCTTTACTTGTTTAAACACTTCATAAATTTCCGCATTTAGAAGTTCATTCTTTGGTTTGGTCAACCTTTGCGGGAAGGGAGCATGTTTGACTATGTCCCTTCTCTTATCCCTCTCACTTTCACTCAAAATCTCAATGGGATTGGCTAAGTCCCCCCCCCCCCCCCCCCCCCCTTCTCTCGGCTCTTTTTCCTCTTTCTCTTTTTCTCTCTCTCCTTGACCAACACTCTTCCTAGAAGTCTCATCCCGAGGTGGGATAGTTTTATCAATGGTCTTTCCACTTCTAAGTGTGGTTATGGCTTGCACTTGGTCATGACTTGTACTAGGGTCACTCTTACCCTCGGTTATGTGCACTTGCCTCACCGCCGGGTTAGGTTGAGGTTGAGCCGGGAATCTTCCCGGGACATTTTTGGGTCAAAGCTTGTGTCAATGTAGACATTTGCTTTTGGATGTCCTCAAGTAACCTATAGTGTTGGTCTAGCACTTTTTCTTGTTTATCAACCCTTGAACTAACCCCCCTCATGTCATTGGCAAGTTGGTAAACATTGTCCTCTATGGGCTTCCTATGGAGGGGTTGGTATGGCCTTGGTTGATTTTGGAATTGGGGCACGGGTGCTTGTTGGTAAGGTGGAGGTGGATGTTGTGGTGGAAGTGCTTGTGGAGGTGGATGTTGTGGTGGAATTGCTTGTGGAGGTGGAGGTGCTTGGTATGATTGAGGGTTTTGATACCCTCCTTGATAGTTGTGGGAGTTTGAAGTCCCTTCATTGTTCCTCCACCCAAAGTTGGGATGATCTCTCCACCCCGGGTTGTATGTGTTTGAATAGGGGTTACCCCCTCCTCTTGAATATTGGCCAATTGCATTAACTTGGCCGTGCAAAGCCTCCTTCACACCCGGAATGATTGGGCATGAAGCGGTGGTATGGTCCGAGGTTTCACACACAAGACAACATACTTCCCTCAACTCCTCACTCTCTACCGATTGAACTTTTTTCACCTCAAGAGCCTCTAACTTTCTTGCTAAGGTAGCCACCCTAGCATTGACATCATCAACTTCCTTGAGTTGATATCTTCCCACCCCTTGTTGGATTGAGCGACCCTCGGGATTTTGGGTCCCGGTAAGTGCCCAATCTCTAGCCTTATTTGCCAAGTTATCAAAATAATCGTATGCCTCATGGGGTTGCTTATCAAAAAACATCCCCGCACACATGGACTCGACAAATTGCTTGAGTTGGGGTGTCAAAGAAGAATAAAATGTGTTGATGACGTGCCAATCGGCGAAACCGTGATGGGGGCAAGAATTTAAGAGGTCTTTGAACCTCTCCCAACATTGAAAGAAAGTTTCCCCCAACAAAGGAGAAAACTGTGAAATTTGCCTTCGAATGGCCTCGGTTCTATTTTCGGGGAAAAATTTGCTCAAAAATTCCCCTTGGAGAGTAGCCCAAGAATGGATGGACATAGGTCGCAAGGAATTGAACCAAAGCTTAGCTTTGTCCTTCAAACAAAATGGGAAGAGTTTCAACAAAAATACTTCCCTTGGACATGAGTTGTCCATAGCAATTGAACAAGCATCCTCAAATTCCTTAAGAAAAATGTAGGGTTGTTCCGAATCCATCCCATGGAATTGAGGCAACATTTGCATCATTCCCGACCTAATGTTTAGAGTGTTGTGATGGGGCGGGAAAACAATGCACGATGTTGGTGCTTGCCTTGGTGGGTTTAGGTAGTCCCGGAGAGTCCGTATAGGGGGAGCCGGCCACATCGCCATGATGGCTCCCTCTTTCAAACTCCTCATGACCTTCCGGGTGGATTTGGACATTTGGATGCAAGGGTTGAATGTTAGGTAAGCCGGGTTCATTGGGATTTGCCATTGGAATGAAACCTAGGTCGACCACTAAAGGTAAGCTAGGTGTTGGTGAAGATGTGCTTGTGCTCTCAATGCTTTCTATCCTCACAAGGCGATGATGTTCGTCCCGCGTGAAATATGACATGCAAGAATGAATGCACACAAAAGGTTGGACCGATAAGGTCGTTCAGCACATCATACACAATTCCCTAGGCCGTACAACGGCTTTTTTTTTTTTTCAATTCTAGGCCGGACAACGGCTTTTTTTTCAATTCAACTCCGTACCTCCAATCTCCACATACAATAAGCGTACCACCAATTTGAAACTTTCACACACTATCCTAACTCCACTAAATACTCCCGAAGAGGGATAATTTCTTAACAAAAATGCAATGCAATTATGCTATATCAAACAAAAGAAACTAGAGAAAAGAAGAAATAGAAAATAATCCTAAAAATAAAACACCTTAAGGGAAATGAGAGTGTACCGGGGCCCGAAGCCCGTAGATGCTTCCCTCTGGGGTGGTGATGAAATCCACCCTTTTTGTGTGTTCTTTTTTTTTTTTTCTTTGCTTGCTCTTCTTTTTTTTTTTTTTTTTTCAATTTTCTTCCGCAATCCTTAGCTTTCGTCCGGTGTAGCTTTTGCCTATGAATTCCCCGGCAACGGCGCCAAAACTTGACACGCCTCCAGTTGTGCTTCAACTGGAGCCACTCCGCAAGGGCACGGAGGTCGCGCTTGTAGTAAAACCGGAGGATCCGGTGTCGTTCTCTCCCAAGGGAATTCTGCAAATATAGCAACAAAGCTCAACTAGCACGGGTACTTATCTTAATGGATTGCAAATGAAAATTCTCAACATAAAAGAGACCGAAAATATGTTGGTTTTGAGATGATGATGGTTATATGCTTCATGCAATAATTTAGTGACTATAAAAAAAAAACAACAAAAGCTAGTTTTATGTGATTAAGGAGAAAAGCTTGGACATGGTTGTTTTGATCCACCAATTCACAACAAGGGTTTCCAATGAGAGGTTTTATAACTCAAATCAAGAATCACACCTTGGATTCTTGATTCGGAAAATGTCGGCTATAAAAATGTGGGTTTTGTTTGATTGAGCCTAGAGAGAGAATATATAATTGGTACCCTAGAATCAAACCTTAAACATGTGCAATACCTATACCAAATGTTGATTTGTGCATAAATATTACCAAAGGGTTATGAATCTAGGTTTTTCTAATGAATCTCATACTAAATCAAATGAAACCATATAATTTTGAGGATATGACTTTGAAGTCCATACAACCCATTTTCAACCCTTTGAAGATCCTTGGTGGGTCTTCACAACCACATCCAAGGGGTGTTTAGCTACTAGAATCCATGTTAACTAACATAAAAAGAGACAAATCTAACATTAAACTATAAAAAGCTAGTGTTTGGTTGCCAAGAAAATGAGAGAAAGTGCCAAGAAAATGATGGAAAGTTGCTAGAAAATGTAGAAAATCATTCACTTCATATATATAACCAACATTCACTTACAATCATCCAAAAGCAATAAATGACATTAAATACAAAGCATTAAGAGTAGATCTAACCAAAAACTTTACAAGATAACAAAAATCCACTTTTGGAGCCTTCTTCCCGTCCAAACTGCTGCAGAAAATACCCTATATCACTTTTTGTCTCGAACAAAAGCTTTTATACTCTGCAGAAAAACAGAGTCTGTACACACCGATCGATTGGTGTACGACCGATCGATCGGTCAGGGCGATCGAACGCCCGATCGATCGCAAAACCGACCCCTCTGAAGTTTGCTTCTGTATCGTCTGCTGTGAGGATTCCGACGTCACCGATCGAACGCCCGATCGATCGGAAAAACGCCCTCTCTGAAGTTTGCTGCAGAAGGTGAACAGAGCATCACCGATCGATCGCAGGATCACCGATCGATCGGCCGATCGAACGTTACGTGGACCGTTCGATCGGGCGATCGATCGGCCGATCGATCGGTCATGCTCAAGATTGCCCATTTGCCTTAGTTTGAGCTCCAAATCCTGCAAAAAGTGTACAAAAAGAGTTTTAACGTGTTTTAGGGGTTAGAATACTAAATTAAGACCAAATTTAACTATTCAACTAACAATTTAAGCCCAAAAGATTACTATTTCTAAGGGTAATCAGGGTTGTACATTAAATCAACTTCTAATAGTAGTTTTCATGATCATCCTCTATCCAGTGGAAGTTTAGAACCGATAATTTTGAGTTTCTCAATTAACCGGACATTTTACTTTGTAACTTACAACTTTAGTAGACTCTATTTAAATAATTCATGCAAGGTGATCATATAATAAGCAACTTATTGTTGTATATTGAATTGTTGAAATATAATAAATTCTACTTCCATTATATTATGGTTATTTTGTGCTAGAGTGGAATTATGTACCATTGTGGATATAGAGACTGTTAGTATTCGAAATATCTCCCCTGCGTACACCATTAAGTATTATTGTGCTATTTCAACAACCAACAAACAATTTTCTTTAGACTGTCTCAGATATGAATGTAACCATAGTCCACATATATGAGCCCCACAACTCTATCTATTTATACTTATGGCCTGACCTTGGAGTATTCCAAACATAGTGGCCTTATCCTCGATTCTCAAGGTCATGGAGAAAACTTGCTTCCTTGTTCTTCCTCTCACCCTGTTGTTGGTCTGCTATTGTATTGATGTAGCTAGCCTAGCTTTGACGGTAACTAACATCACTGCTGATCAATCTGCTCTCCTTGCCTTGAAATCACATCTAACTTTCGACCCTAACCACGTATTGGCGAACAACTGGACCGCCGGTTCCTCAGTTTGTGATTGGGTTGGAGTCATTTGCAACACTCGCCACAAAAGAGTTGCAGCCTTGGATCTTGGTGGAATGGGCCTTATGGGCACCCTCCCTCCGCACCTGGGAAATCTCTCATTTCTTGTCCGGCTAAGGATTCCAAACAACAGTTTTCATGGTGATTTGCCCAAAGAGTTGGCCCATCTTCGTCGATTGAAATTCCTCGGCGTCGCATTCAACAACTTTGGTGGGCAGATTCCATCTAGCTTGGTTGCCTTATCTAAGCTACAATTCTTGAGTCTTTGGAATAACAATTTTACGGGTACCATCCCATCTTTCCTCTTTAACTGTTCAAAGTTAGAGACCTTGGAATTATCCTTCAATCTCCTAGAAGGAAAAATCCCACTAGAGATTGGTAATCTTCGAAATCTGAAAAGGTTAAGCATGGCATATAACCAGCTTACAAGCACCATACCACTTAGCATCTTCAACATTTCATCACTGCAACGTTTAGATTTTTCGGGTAATGGCCTATCTGGAAATCTTCCAGCTGATATGTGCTATAATCTTCCAAAACTCGAATTCCTTTCTCTCTCTCTAAATGAATTGGAAGGCCAAATTCCATCCACTTTACAAGAATGCTCAAAACTTCAGATTTTGGGGTTGTCAGTTAACAAATTTACTGGACCCATACCAAGTGAGATGGGGAACTTAACTATGCTGAAGGAGTTATATCTTGGTGTTAACAACTTGAAAGGTATGACTTTGCCTATAGTTTATGCAAGTTGCTTTGCCCGCAATGGTATTATCTTATCATGGTTTTTAGCAACAATTTTATGAACTAATTAACAATGTTTCTTTTTGTTTATAGCAATTATCGAAATATTTAAGCAACCATGAGTTCTATTTAAGCATTTGTTTGATAAAGTTCTTTATTTGGACTTCAAAAAAAAATTCAAATATATCATTTACTAGAAAATATATATCTGTGTTTTTGTGTTCGGACAAAGTTACCATGAGAAGTCATGGTTGACATTCACGATATTTGCAATATTTAAAATGATCGAGGTAATATTTTGGTTCAATTAATTGACTAAGTAATGTTTTTTTTAACTAAACAAATATATTGTTTAGTTAACATACGTTTTACTTAACAAATATACTTTGGTGTTATGTATTTTAACGTTATTTTATAATCATTTTCTAAGAAATTAAATATATGTGGAACTTTTTAAAATGACACTTTATAACTTTTTCAATAACCTACAAAACCTTTTCCATGAAAGCGTTGTACAGAGGCAATAATACGCGAAACAGAATTATGATTAACAGTATTATTATTTTGATATAAAAAGTTAAATGTTCAAGGACTTAATAACTTAGTTACTAAAGTCTAACCCAGAGATCAATAATTCAACTTTTGTAAAGTGCAATAATTGGCTACATGCGATCAAACCGTTTTTTAATACTCTGGAGTGCAACCTGCAGATGCATGTCCCGTCTTTAGCCTCCAAACCCGAAAAAAAAAAAAAAAAAAAAAAAACTAAAGTCCCTTGAAGGTTGCAATAAAAACTCAGGGATTGAATATTGCCATCATTCGAGTTGATTGACTTACGGGCATTAGACCAAAAAAAAAAGGTACTAATATCTATAGCTATCCAATTTAATATAATTTTATGAGTTAGTAATGTTCCATTTGATTTACTCTAATTGCACTTATTAAGTGAGGACTTAACTGTCATGTGTGACGAAGGGGATATTTCGTACATCTATCAATTTATTTATTTATTTTTATATTTTTGTTACTCAAATTCTATAAATTTTTAAAGGTACAATTGCCTACCTTCTTTTCAAAATTTTGTCAAATTAAACAAAAGGTGAAATGGAATGGTTCAAGTTTAGACAATTTTCATAATATTAACGTCATATATATATATATATATATAATATATGTGTAAACTACACAACTCTATTTCCTAAAATTTTCTCAAAGCTCGAGTCACACTATTGTAATATCTCAAATAAAATTTTACTTTCATTTACAATATGCAGTTAAATTCTAAAACATAAAATTTAATTTTTAGTCTTGATTGACATTCTCAAGAGACATGATTTCAATTAATTATTGAAATTGGTATTACAAAGATAATAACAAAGTGGTTTTACAAAGATAATAACAAGAGAAATACATGATTGAAAATTTTCCATAATTATTTTGTTCAAGAACTAGCTATAAAATTGAAACAATTGGATTTCTTCTCTCTTTTTTAATTGTATCATACTATATGAATATCGCTAATTAGGCTTCTAAAAATTTGACTTGCAAATAATTTCAAATTCAAAAAGAAAATAGCAAAGATTCAATTTTTAAAATACTCAAGATCAATCTGTTACAAGCTTAGTCAGTAAGGTATGTTGGTAATCATATCAGGACTTGGGATAGAGCACCGTTACCATCTGAATTAAGAGGCTTATGTGAAGGGTTTGGGAGGGCTATGCCCATGGCCATTGGAATCGCCTCCCTAGTGGAGGCATTTTTGTTTTAAACTGTTTCAGACTTTTATTTTTAGCATTTTAGATATAGTGGTCGATTATGCTTTTTATTCAATGCACATTCGATTAATAGAAAGAGACTTTATCTTCTGGTTTTTGGTAAATTGTAGAATCTAAAATGATAGAGTATTAATTATTGTGAATTATATTAATTGATACTACTAATGTAGGTGAAATTCCACAACAACTGGGTCAACTTAAAATACTGGAAGTGTTGAGTATGCCAAAGGATGGCCTTATGGGTCTCGTTCCATTGATTATCTTCAACATCTCATCTTTAAAATCCATTGATATTGGAAACAATAGCCTATCTGGCGGTTTGCCTATGGATATGTGCCACCATCTGCCAATGCTCCAAGGACTTTTTCTCTACCATAATAAATTCACAGGAAGCTTACCAAGTAGCATTAGGAACTGTACCTTGCTTAAATTTGTATCCCTGTCGAGCAACAAGTTTGCAGGTAATAACCCCTATCTATCCATTTGTTACTTAAAATGATTTCGTTAATGCTGTGTTTGAATCATTGCTTTGTGCAAGAAAAAGAAAATGAGATGAGATATAAAATTACTTTCATTTTTTATTGTCAAGGAAAAAGTCATGGGTTAAAAAAATAAAAGAGAAATGAATGAAAAAATTGTATTCTCTTATTTACTTTCACATTGTTATTGATAAATGCATATTCATCTCTTTCTCATTTAATCAAACAGGAGTGTAGAATTTGAAATATGTTCTTTTATGAAAAAATACGTAAATTTTTGTCCTAAAGAACTGCCATATGCAGCTGGAATTAGAGGTTTACAGTAGCCAAGCTATGGTCACCCAAGTTAACAACCTTAATTTCCGTGGGGAACATTATGAAGGGAAAAAAAAAAAATTGTTGGCTTCTTAACATTGTGCCTTTGAATGGGCATGATAGGTCTTAACGAATTATTTGTTGTATAATAATAAATTTTTGGAAATTGAAGATGACTAAATTATAAATATATATATATATATATATATTATTTTGCAGGTTCAATACCACGTGAGATTGGTGAAATTCATAGTCTAGAGTGGTTAGATGTTAGCATTAATGGTCTGAGTGGTCCCATACCATCAAACATTTTCAACATCTCAACATTAAAAGCGGTATCATTCGTACTGAATCATCTTTCTGGCCATCTTCCGTCGACTATAGGTGACTGGTTGCCCAATATCGAGGTACTTCACGTAAGCGGAAATGAACTAATAGGAGTTATCCCATACTCTATCTCAAATGCTTCTAAACTCATTGTTCTAGGACTCTCCAATAACTCATTCACTGGATCTGTACCTGATACACTTGGTAGTCTAGAATTCATTCAGTTTCTTAGCCTTGAAAATAATAATTTAACAACCAGCAAATCTTGTATGCCACGATCTACCTGCTTCCTCGCTTCATTAATGAAGTGCAAAAATTTGAGAAGTTTGGATTTATCAAATAATAGCCTAAATGTTATCCTCCCCATCACCATAGGGAATCTATCCTCTCTACAGAAATTCGTAGTTGGTAATTGCAAAATTATGGGCAACATTCCTAGAGCAATTGGTAATCTGAGCCATTTATTGAGCATAGATCTAGAAGGAAATGACTTATCTGGTACAATTCCAGCAACTTTTGGACAATTGTCGAATCTCCAATTGCTGAGTTTGGGAGGCAATCAACTGCAAGGATCAATCCCAGGCAATCTTTGTGATTTAAGGTACTTGGCTTACTTACTTTTAGGTGGAAATAAGTTTTCTGGACCGCTGCCAACATGCTTTGGGAATCTTACTTCCCTAAGGAGCCTTCTACTAGACTCAAGTGGATTAACTTCAGCAATACCCATGACCCTTTGGAACCTTAAAGATCTTTTGGTTCTAAACTTGTCTTCAAATTCTCTAAGCGGCATGTTACCATTGGAAATTGGAAATTTGAAGGTTATGACTCAAATCGATCTATCAAGGAATCACTTACATGGCAAGATCCCAAGCTCGATTGGAAGCCTCCAAAACTTGTTGACTCTCTCCTTAGCACATAATAGATTCCAAGGTCCTATTCCTCAATCATTGGGTAGCTTGATAAGTTTGGAATTCTTGGATCTATCCCGAAACAATTTGTCAAGTATAATTCCCAAAACCTTGGAACAACTTTCCTATCTAAAATATCTTAATTTGTCTTCCAATAATTTGGAAGGAGAAATTCCAGAAGGAGGACCTTTTGCAAACTTCACACCTCAATCTTTTATGTGGAATAAGGCGTTATGCGGTGTGGCTCGGTTTCAAGTTCGACCATGTACTAGAAATCATCACCGATCAACAGAAACAATGATGCTTATTGAGAAATGTATTTTGCCAATAACTGCATCAGTAGTACTTATGTTGGTTTCTATTTTTGTGTTCACACGGTGCCAAAAAAGAGAGAGGAGAATTCCAAATCAAGAGAGCATATTTCCTGGGAGAGCACCCAAAAGGTTTTCACACCAAGAGCTTCAGCAATCAACAAATGGATTTGGGGAGTGCAACATTCTTGGAACAGGAAGCTTTGGTTCAGTATACAAAGGGACCTTTTCTGATGGGTTGATAGCTGCAATAAAAGTTTTTGATTTGCAGCTTGAAGGGTCACTCAGAAGTTTTGATATTGAATGCGAAGTAATGCGCAATTTACGTCACCGAAATCTCATCAAGGTTATTGGCAGCTGCTCCAACCTCGATTTCAAGGCTTTAGTGATTGAATACATGCCTAATGGGACTCTTGAGAAATGGTTGTATAATTCTAACCATTGTTTGGATATCCTACAAAGAATAAATATATTGATTGATGTTGCATCTGCCTTGGAATATCTTCATCATGATTATTCAACACCAGTGGTTCATTGTGATGTAAAGCCGAGCAATGTTTTGCTAGATGAAGATTTGGTTGCACACTTAGGTGATTATGGCATAGCGAAGCTCTTTGGCAAACACCAGTCTATAGCACAAACCAGGACGATGGCTACAATTGGGTACATTGCACCAGGTATTTTCTATTTTATGAATTTAATAGTAACATCTAAGGTTACTTTTTTTTTTTTAACTTATCATGGTTTAGCCTACTTAAGGCTCTCCTAGCTAGAAACCCTTCTTTCCTTGCCATATTGTTTAGCACTATTATTCTTTTAATGAGGAAATGGTGTTGCCTATAGAGTATGGATCAAAAGGAATAGTATCAACAAAAGGCGACACTTATAGCTATGGTATAATGATGTTGGAAACATTTACGAGGAAGAAGCCCACGGATGAAATCTTTGTTGGTGAAAAGAGCTTAAAGCACTGGGTGAATAAGTCACTGCCTCATGCAATAATCGAAGTCATAGATGCTTCTATGCTGAGGAGAGAGGATGAATATTTCAGCGTCAAGGAGCATTGCGTAAAATCCATCATGGAATTGTCTCTATCCTGCTGCAGGGAGTTACCAGAAGAAAGGGTCAACATGAAAGATGTTCTAGCTACACTTAAGAAGATCAAAGATGAGTTTTTGACAAACATTCAAAGTTGATGAATATTTCAGTTTCTCTCAAAGTGGTAACAATTTGGTTTTACTATCATCTTTTTCCTGTCAAGAACTTTGTATTGAGATAATCACTTGTAGTAGTTTTTTTTTTTCTAATCCTCTAGGGACTCAAAATATGCAACTACTATGATGGTAGTTTAGATTGTCCTATTCTATTTTACCAATTATAAAACAAGTACTTTGTTACTACACATTAGACATACAGGAGTATCAACTTGTGTAGTTATTCACATTCATGCATGCGAGCAAAAGAAGTGTAAAAAGACAAGTTATTGAGGATAATTACTAGGCCCTTGTAGTTAAAATTGAAAATCAAGGACTGAAAATTTTAGCATTGAATTTCTAGTGCTGAAATATTTAAATGTTGAATTCTACAATTTGAAAATTTGAAAAGAAAAATAAGCTAATGCCTAATGAAAATGAGAACCACTTTCCAGTGCCTTATCAAAAGCACTTAATTGTGAAACCACTGATGCCAATGTAACTTCAATGCCCTAAAGTTCGTGCCTAAATTCAACAAGTTGGTTCACTATATATATCAATTGGATAAGAAAATATGCTGCAGCATAGAATACGTTGGATAAGCAACTGCTTCGAAACTTCATATCAAATTTTCCCTTGAAAGGGCAAGAATCCCTAAGAGGCTCATCCAATTACCTTGCTTTACAGTTGATAATTGAAGTTGACATGGTGGCTTACTCCCAATGCGAATTTGTAGCTGGATAAGATAGATGAAAGAAAGGAACTCCGAGCTTAATGAGAATCCCATTTTCCCCTACTACTTGAACGCTTAAAGAACTTAAACGATGCACTTTCGTTTGGCATCTTGAATTTTTCTTCTTGCACGGTTGTTTATAATGTTGAAATGGTGGCTGCAGGCCTGTTTCTGCAACAGAATTTAAGAAAATGCACCTTTCATGAACTTTTCTTCCCAGGTGAAGAAACAATTAGTGCAATAATATCAAACATCTTTGAGCATCTCTTTTTGCTTGACAGTCTGATATTCCTTTGAATGTAGTTGCTTAATGTCAACAGTCTTATCCCACCATTTTTTAGTTGCTTGCAACACTAAAAAATTCAACGAGAGAGATCATTGAGTTTCCGAACATATTATGGTGGTGGTGGTGGTGGCCATGCTGCCATCTTGAGGGCCTAGCAAGAAGAGACTTGCAGCAATTTTGTGGAGAACAAAACCGCCATAGCATGGGATAGTTTTTGCAAAAGAGAGACAAATCCAGAATGCATTTGTAAATAATAATTTTTTTGAAGGCCCTCTTCTTATCTTTTCTATTCTTTTTTACATCTTTTCAAGTCATTTTTTCTTCTTTTTTTTCGTGCCTTTTCTATACCTTTCTCATATGTTCAGAATGCATGTTTTAATATAACTTGAGATTTTGCAGCATCAAACACAATGTTCATAATATCTAATCAAGAAAACCCTTCATGTTCATCACATATATTGACATCTATTTTACATCGCATTACTCTGATATGGATTGAATAAATACCCAAATGTAGAATCTACTAAGCCATTCCTTAAATATCACACCAGACATGGAAGTTTGTAATGTTGCAAAACACATCGCAGACAAACCTGTTTTCATACAAGTTTGAATAAATAAATGAATGGGATGCATTGACCAAACGTGAATAACTCCAGCTAAATAGAGGTAGAATTGATGAATAGTAAAACTCAAACAGAAAAGAGTGATAGAGAAAGCGAAGATGCCATTCACTATCGAGTCAAAACACATGTATCTCCATCTCACTTGGTCTTCTTTGTGAGGATTGTGATCATCATAATCCTGATGAATGATGATTTTCCTCTAGCTCTCCATACCAATTCCTCCCTCGTCAATTGAAATGATAAATTTGCTCTTACATTTTTGCTCTTAAGACGGAGGGAAGAAACGGTTGAGATTGAAAGGGAGGGTATAAAACTCCTCATTCCGGCTGTCTCCTTTGAATGTCCTGAACTTGGCCCACCAAGGCATCCCCCTGTCTCTGGCACTGTCTTTGTAGTCAAGTGTGTTGTCCAGGAAAACAGCCACAATCAGCGCAACAGTTGGGGACGAGAAGAAGATTGTGTTAAGGAAATCATTGAACTGCACAACATCAGTACAAAAGTGATGCAAAATAAATTATGGATCATAAGAACTTTTTGATTGGTTCATATATATATATATAAAAGAAAAAGAAGCTGCTTTTGTTTTTCACATGCTCGGCATGGGTAGTCACTAATCATGAGATGAGACTTTCTCTAACTTCTTATGCAGTTCAGATTTCAGAAGATGTCTCTATTTGGACTTCCAAATGTGTGGTGCAATAAATTCAGCTAGCTGTCTCTATTTCACTTGCCAAAGTAATTACTCATACAAATGAAAATAACCAACTCACCCATCCAGCCATAGTATGAGCAGGACCATGAAGAGCAGCTGCGGTGTATTCCCTAAAATACTCTGGAATAGACAAACCAAGGAACATGGCAACACCAGTGATGAAAAGGTTCCTCATTGAGTTCATGTTTGTGAATTGCAGGAAAGACAACCCCACAGAAGCTAAGAAAAACAACAGATATCAGTCAAATATTAGTAAATAAAACATGAGAATTATGAAGTATAGAGAATAGTAGAATCAAACTAGGATTCTCACCAACAAGACCGAAGAAAACACAGTATACAGCAGCAAAGATAGTGAATGGAATTGAAGCAAAGAGAGCTCCAAATTTCCCTGTAAATATCAGACCATTAAATCTTTTGGTCAATTAAAAAAACATTAAACATACAGGATTGCATATAATAACTTTTCACTCACCTAATATCGAGAAGAAGATCATAAAACCAGCTGATATTTGTATAACTCTACGGCTTCCCACACGAGTGGTTCCAAGAAGACCCACATTTTCTCTATTGGTTTCATAATTACTTCATTAGCATCCATTTCCGACCAAAAGAGAGTTCAAGAGCAAAGCATTCATCAGAGGAATCCGTTAATACTTACACTGAGACTGTGGATCCAGTAACTGTCCCAAAAAGTCCATCCAAAAGAATCCCAATTCCCTGTATGGTGAGTTTTCATGTGAATATCTTGCAAAAATGATTATGAATAAATTATTTAACTAACACCAAATTTTTCAACTCATTCTTCACCAAAAAAAACACATAGAAGAGAAACAAGAAAAATATCAAATTAATTCTAATCCATTGAACAATGTTAGTTTCACTGATCCTAATCCAAGTTCAAAATTACTGGATTTTGCAGTCAACAAATTTATAAGACACCATTCAAATGTGTTTAGTTTACAGACCTGCCAGCCAATACCACGGCTAAGAACATGAGCAGGAGGTGGTGTGGCACTTGCTAGACGAGATGCTGCCTTAAACGCTCCAGTTGACTATCAATATTAACATTTGTATCACTCAATGATTAATAACATATCTTTGATTGAATTTGTGTTGTGTAGAAGAAGGTCACCTCAATCATGGAGACGAACACAGCAGCCATCATTCCAAACGCATGACCAGCATCAAAAGTAGGTGCTCCCCACTGTAATGGGTATGGGATCTTTATCCTGCATAGTGATAAATATTAAAGAATGAAACACAGAATACTTATACAGTCTAGCATACGTAAAGATAGTAACAAGACTCGTATGAGCAAGTATTGATACCAACCATGGTGCAGAAGAAATGAGATTCGCTCTATCAGTCCGACAGTTAATTTGGGTCAACTCTGGCCGATGTTTGTATGCTCCACTGGCTGTCAAAAGGTGTGCATATGCCCAAATAACTGTGACTGATATCAGAAGAGCAAACCGCTCCAATATAGGCAGCTCTCTTGTTTGGAAATGTTTTAAATACTGTAGAATAACACAATCAGAACATTGGAGAGAATAGTACTCTTACTTTCTTCCTGTTATGTTGTTTATGCAACTTAGACCTAGCTTGACTAGTTCAAATGCCTCTTTTTAGTAGTTCAAGTTAATATAGCATGGGAAGCTAGCTTTCCAAGCCTCAGTAATAATTCTACATAATGAAAATAAGAACCTAGTTGAGAGACTCAAAGCATGTTGCATTACTGTAAAAGAATGTTGCAAATAAAATAACTTTGGCCCTAGGAAAAAACACCAATCTATGAATTTCAAGACCTTCCCTTCTCATTATCAATTCAGATTGGTAGTCTAGAAAATTTTCAGTTAATAATATAGGGAAGTCAATTTAGCCAAGAAACCTTCCAATGTCCTTCCCTACAAGGTAACTGGTTAAACAATGGTGAACTAGATTCTTTCCTTTGACAACTGTAGCACACCATAATTTTGCTAAATTTTCAGAAGTTCTTTATATAACAACAACTAGTTTTTGCAATCATCATAATGAAAATAGTTCTGAGTCTTCTGACTGCCTTCGTAGCATCTCATATGTGATCTTTTGATTGGCAGGAGGAAAAGTTTGAATTAGTTTCTAGCCCAAATAATTAAATCAGGTGTTCAAGATCTCTCTACAATCTACTTAATTATGTTTAAAATGCTTCATTGATGCAGTGCTTTATTGATTGAGAAAACAAACTTTTCTAGTATTTAAATGTCAAAGATTAAAGAAGAATTTAATACAATCAAAGATTAATAATAATACCTGGGAGAAGGCAACAAACAGGATCAGCATAGGAATGCCAATTTCCACACACCGTCCGACCTGTAAAAATTCATAGAAGTAGAGCGCTTAACATGAGTGAGATGAAGGAAAAGGAGTTAGTGAACATTGGCATTGTCAATTGAGGATTTTACTATACCACTGGAAAGCCTCTATCAAACAGACCAAAACCTACTAATGATATTACTGGAACCATTCCAATTGGGCTGAAAAACCTGAAGTCATAATGTTCCCATGTTACCTTTGAAGTTTATGTTCTAAATGATGAAGACAAACTTTGTATTGAGATTAAAGTCGTACCTGGAACAAATTGCCCACAATTGACTGTAACCCAGAATAATTTGCACGCTTGATGCTACTATTAGAGCGCCTTGTATTGCTCTCATGGTATTGAGAAATCTCTAGAAGTAGAAACAAAGATCACAATTTTTTGCACATGGGAATTACTAATAACTATTCTAATCCCATAACCCTCAAATCAGCATGTTAGTAACAAGTTCCAAAAGGATGTTTTATATTGATTTTGTTAATGTAACATCATTTTATAAAAGCAAGTCATTCAGGTAGCCTTTTCAGAAACTGTCAGTTTGATGGTAAGGTTTCCAAAAAATTGTTTCAGAATGCCACATATTCCAACCTAGGATCGTCAGATAACAAAAATGATACACTCTGCAATCTGCAGTATGAACAGAAAAATACACATGATCACCATGCCAATGCAACTCTTCATGTTTGATTGCCAAGCTTGAATATACACTGAGTTGACTGATCTATGTTCTATATACAGTATTATGAAAGCAGATCAATTAAAAAAAGCCAATAAAGAGTTTGAAAAGAATTTCACTTACACTAATGGAAGCAGACAAAGAGCTTTGAAAAAAATTTCACTTTCACTAATGGAGTTCAACTTTGTTCAATAAAGAATGTAGACTAAAAGAACTAAATTGACACTGAAATGATACTTACCAAATGCGGGTCTTCAATACGCACCAAGGATGAATCGTGAATTATGGAAATAATGGGGACCATGAATGCCCATGATCCTCCAATCACAGTTGGCAATCGGGCCCCGAATAGTGTCTGTAGGAGTGTATTGATTCCTTCAACAAAAAGCAGAGTCTGAACTACCCTCACTTTGTCATGCTGACCAAGCATCAGATTAATAAAACACATGTTAATCAAACAAACCCATATTCAATGGCAATCCTTTAAGAAAGTTACAATTTTGCTTCTGCACATCCTCCTCCTTTACATTTTTTTACCCATTAACAAATACACATACAGACATACAAATATCTATATATATATACCTGTACATATTCTTGTTTTCGTGTGATGATCATTTGTCCATTAAAAGCATTAGCTTCTATGAAGAACAAATTGAAAACTTTCTAGTCCACAAAATTATCATAAAATGAATGAATAGAGTATCAAAACTGAATGATCAATAAAAGGAAATAAAATCTGAATGATATCAAAACTGACAGAATCTACAAATCAACTACAGAGACAATTGGGTTTTGAGAATTGGCTCACATCACTCCCACCCATCAAAGGAACAAGAAATGTGGGAATCATAACAGCGGTCCCTAACGCCAAGATGTAGTGCTGGAAGCCCAGGGCTATAGCCTCCCCTGTTTTCAAATGCAAAGTGATGGAGATGAGCAAATTTAGATATATTGATCAAGAGACAAACCTATCAGTGATTGGAGATATGTGTTCGAAATAAAACTGAAAATGAACATACCCCATGAAGGGTTGGAGTCAATACAATACTCTAAGCCTTGAAGTTGGTCCATTGGAGGGTGGCTTATCTCTTCTGGTTTTGGTGCTTCCATAGCTGATACCCACTTGAGAACACTCCTCCCTACTCAAAACCCCAAACGGGTATCCACTGAATAAATCGAGAGAGAGAGAGAGAGAGAGAGAGAGAGAGAGTTTTCTGAGTTTCACTTGTTGAACGGACTGGAATTTTGAGTGAATCAATGAGATAGAAAGAGAGCCAAAAACAAAAGCTGGAGAATAAAAAATGGTGAAAGGCAGAAAAGTTGACGGATGAGGGAAGCAAAAGAGAGACAGCGAGAAAGAGGAGGTTAGAGAGAGAAAGAGAGAGAGCAGAGAAGTCAAGAGATTATACAGCAAATGGAGGTAGAGAGATTGAGAGATCAGAGATGCACTTGAAGCCCACTCAGAAAGTCTTGCACAGTTTTTATCTCACTGTTCGCTTTTTTGATTGAAATTGTTCCGTTAACTTTGTCGTATTCCCAAATTGTCCCTCAGGGAACTTCCAAACCAGAAGTTACCGTTAGCCCCAATTGCATCTGCGCACTGGACTTATTTAACAACTAAGCCTTTACGGTTGAAAGGATAATTTCATTACATATATGCCCTTTAAAATGAGGAAAATTATAACTTGTTTGGTACTTGAGGAAGGGTACGTTTGAAAGTACTATTAGTTTTTATTTTTTATTTTTTATGGTCTAATGTTGACATTTATAGGTTTTTCTGCTAAAAGTACTATATTAATGTTTTAGAATCAGAAAATACATTTATTTTGATATTTTTTTATATTTTTATTTTAAAAAAAATAAAAAACAGAAACAAAAAACAAAAACAAACGGACCCTGAGAATGTTCTTTTGTTTTCGCTTTTTGTATTTTAGAAATAAAAAATAAAAAAATTTATTTTTGTGCTCTTTGAAAGTCAAAAACACCATTATTTTTGTATCATTTCTATTTTAGTATAAAAAAATTCCCAAAACTCAGAAAATATATCTTTTTAAAATTTATAAAACTACAGTTCTTTTTTTTTTGAAAAATTTCTTGAAAAATATGTTCCAAAACGAGTTTATCAAACGTTATGTTGACGGCAATAGAAAGGATATGAAAGACATTGAAGCTTCTATCTTTACAAATTCTTAATTTTTTGCCTTAAAAAAAGAGAAATGGGCATTTTCTTTTTCTTTTCAAAAGACAGTAAGTAATGATCCTATGCCTTAAATTGAAAAATATTACTCGATGGCTATTCCACGATAAAATCTCCACCATCCATTAGAATATTTAGTTGCTTGGACCACGTAGCATATATAATCAACTAAACTAAATATTTGTCTTGTCTTTTTTTTTCTTTTTCCTTTTTTCCTTTTTCCTTTTTTCGGGTTGTGTTATTTGGGTATTATTAAATGGAATCCAATAAAACAATTATAATTCCGTGAAACAACTTTTTCCAAGGAAATATTAACTCATTCTCAGGCCTTCATGTATTTTCCATGTAATCACATGTATTTCCAACAATATTTTATATATTTTTTATTTTTTATTTTTTATTTTTTTGGAGTGGGAGTCCTATAGCAATAATGATGTATCACATACTCTTAAAACAATTTTTGAGTTGTTCATAATGAATTAGGATTCAGTGATTTCAAGAATTCAAGAAATGTTAATGAATCTAATTAATTTTTTTTTTTTGGGTAAGTGCTAATTAATATTGCAGCTCAATGGATGGGTAATGTGTGAGCAGGACCCTTCGTATTTATGATTGTAGCAGGTTTATCCCCACAATGTATAAGAACATATCTAGGGTCAAAAAACAAAAAGTAAGAATTTTGTTGCCTTTTTCAATTTATTTTTTTTTGTAAGTAGGTTTTTTGTTAAAAAAAAAAACTATACCCAACGGGA
The DNA here is from genome assembly GCA_033060915.1 of Euryodendron excelsum. NCBI lineage: Eukaryota > Viridiplantae > Streptophyta > Magnoliopsida > Ericales > Pentaphylacaceae > Euryodendron > Euryodendron excelsum. The sequence continues at coordinate 24,921,871 of CM065398.1, forward strand.
CATAGGTCCCAATTTAGAGCCGTTAAAGCTTCCCAAAAGATTTGGGCTAAAACATAAGTAAATATTGTACCTTACCTTTTTTTTTTAGGTACATTAAAAAGCCAAGTGTAGAGAGGAGTGAATTTAACACATAACCTTGTGGCATAGTGAGAATATTATTATTATTGAGCTAACCTACTTCTCAAAACTCTATTATAATTATACGATTAACACAAAAAAAAAAAGTGAAGCTGTAATATTTTTATGATGACAAATCTCTCCGAGGGCAAAAGTAATACATCGGACTTATCTTTATAGAGTAAATCTCAAATACCTTACAATCGTCCGCAAATCACATATATCAATTTATATAATATTATTTGAAGAAATCTTTGTATTGGCCTCCTCTTTTTGTTATCTGTTAAAATACTGTCTCTGACTACGCCCCAACGTGTGAAGGAGCAGTGTACGAAATCTCCAACGTCTCTATTTTGATGCAAAGACAATTACTGAGCCCTATGATATACGTACGTATATATCAGACAGATTTTTCACTTTTTCCCTGCAAATTGCAGAGGCAGCGAAATTCATGATTTTTTTTTTTTTTTGGGGCTAAAGGCGTTGTTGGGCCAAAAAATTGGCTACTCTCTCCAGGCCACCGTTTACAAGTGTTCACGTGATGGATCGGATTGAGTTGAAATGTCACTTGTCACGTGATTTGATTAAATGGGATTAAATAATTTTAGAATTAACTCGACCTTGCCGCTAATCGGATTAGTTCAAGTTGGATAAAAAAATTAAATGTTAGTATAAAAGTATTAGGTTAAATTGGGTTGATCTGCTCGACTTAGAAAAACAAAAGTTCATCACCTGAACTGAATATAATTAAGTTTGTCGAAATCTATCCGCCTGTTATTTTGGTGGTCAGGTTGAGTTGATTTGGTGTAAGTTAAATCGGAAAGAATAATTTCATTACATATATACTCCTTAAAAAGAGAAAAATGAAAAATTATAACTTGTTTGGTACTTGATGAAAGAATGCATGTTCTTTCATTTTCATTTTTTGTATTTTAGAAATAAAAAAATTTATTTTTGTGTTCTTTGAAAGTCCAAAATACCATCATTTTTGTATCATTACTATTTCAATATAAAAAATAGTTTCAAAAACTCAAAAAACACATTTTTTTTAGATTTATAAAACTACAATTGTTTTGAAAAATTTCTTGAAAGTATGTTCCAGAATGAGTTTATCAAACATTATGTTGACGGAAATAGAAAGGATATGAAAGACATTGAAATGTGAGTTACAATAAGAAACTTCTATCTTTACAAATTCTTAATTTTTCTTCCTTAAAAAGAAGGAAACATTAACACATTCCCAGGCCTTCTTGTATTTTCCATGTAATCAGATGTATTTCTAACAATATTTTTTATCTTTTTTGGGAGGGGCAGTCCTATAGCAATAATGATGTATCACATACTCTTAAAACAATTTTTGAGTTGTTCATGATAAATTAGGATTCAGTGATTTCAAAAACTCGCTAAATGTTAATGAATCTAATTAGATTTTTTTTTTTTTTTTTTGGTAAGTGCTAATTAATATTACACGCTACAGCTCAATGGGTGGGTAATGTGTGAGCAGGACCCTTCGTATTTATGATTGTAGCTGGTTTATCCCCACAATGTAGGAGAACACATCTAGGAAAAAGTCAAAAAAAAATAATCAAAAACCAAAAAACAATATTTTAGTTACCTTTTTCGGTTTAGTTGTTTTTGTAAGCAATTTTTTTGCACAAAAAATTGTACCAAAAGGGACGTACGTCCCAATTTCGAGCAATTAAAGCACTTCAATATATTGTTCAATTTTCCAAAAGATTTTGGCTAAAACACAAGTAAATCACTTGGAAAAGCCCAAAAACCTCTATCAACTTTCTTTCTTTCTTTATTTTTTTGGTTTATTGAAAGGCCAAAGTGGAGGGTATAGTGAGTTTAACATATGATCTCATGGCATAAGTGAGGGTGTCACTGTCACTGAGCTAACTCATTTCTTAAAACTCTATTATAATTATACGATTGACACGTGAACCATTGACACACAAAAAAAAAGTGAAACTCTAATTATTTTTATGACGACAAATCTCTCCAAGGCAGAAGTAATTCATTCAAACTTACTTCTGTAAAGTAAATTTCAAGTACCTACAACACTTGTAAATCACGTATATCAATTTGTACTAAATATTATTTGAAGAAATCTTTGTATTGGCCTCCCCTTTTTGTTATCTGGTAAAATAGTGTCTCTGATTAAGCCCCAACTGGTGAAGGAGCAGGGTACGAAATCCCCAACGTCTCTATTTTGATGCAAAGGCAATAACTGAGCCCTATGATATATACACTGACAAAATTTTCACTTTTTCCCTGCAAATTGCAGGGGCAGCGAAATTGAAGGTTTTTCTTTTCTCTTTTTTGGGCTACGGGTGTTAGGTCAAAAATTGGCTACTCCCTCGTGGGCCCACACACACACACACACACACTCACGAATCGTATAAATTTCGGAATCGTATAAATTTCGTGCGTAGTATTTAGTTTCTGCATTTTACCTGCTGAACTATATTGTCCGAAGTAAATATTAGGTACAATTATTTTATCATGTTATTATACTGATATGATATATTAATGGGTTAATAAATAACAGTCATATAATCATGTAAGGCCCCATTTGGTATTGTTTATTGTTTTTATTTTTTTATTTTTTTTAATAAAAATAAAAAACGGCGTTTGTTTAAATTTTTTTTCTTTAGTTTTTTTCAACATTCGAAAAAAGAAAACTAAAAGCATTAAAATAGGTGTGTTCTCTCTTACTAAAACATTGATTTAATACTATTGACACAATGATAACCTATAAATGCTCATTACCAAATAAAAAAAACACACAGCAAAAAAACACAACAAAAAATAAAAACTAACAACATTACCAAATAGACCCTTAGATTTAAAATTAAAAAAAAATTTCTAAAAGAAGAGAATACCCTAATATCTAAGATTTAATAGAATGATATAGTTATTTATCATTGACTTATTATGCCACATCAAGGTAATGATGTTACAATTGTTGTAACAAATATTTTCTTTTCCACACAAACTGTCAAATAATTAAAACAAACGGAAAAAAACAAAGCAACAACTACATACAAAAGAAGAAAAACTTACTTTGTTTTTTTCTTTTATTTCTTATACTAATGTATGATGGTGAGAATTGGCACAATGGAACGTTACTTCATTTGAAAAAGTATTTCCGTAGGTCAAGAGAGACTACACACATCCAACCTTTCCCAAATTCATAGTGAATGGAGGCTATTCGTTTTGGCTCAAAAAAATAAGTTTCAAATTATGTTTAAGTTTAACTTATTTATATTTTAAGTCAATGCCAACAGTCAATCAAACGAGATTAACTTTCTTTTATATATGATCTAAGAATGTTTGTTGGCTCATTAAAAAAATTTTAAGTCTAGCTTATAAAATTAACAAGTTCTAAAATGTATTTTACTTGGCTCATTTATATAACAAGCTCATCTATAGATAAGTCAAACACGGGTAAATCTCAAGCATCTTTTTCTTCTTATATGTTTACGGGATGACAGAAACTCATATTGTGTTATTTAGCACTTTGTCTAGATCTTAGATTTGTAAAGGAAAATAAAATAACTTATACATATTCATTTTACATATTGAACCAAACAAAAAAAATATTATAAATGTCTATTGGTTTTCTTCTCATTTTTCTAGTCCAAATATACAAAATAAAACAATTTAGCTTCTTTATTTTATTTTTTCAATCCAAAATCAAAATACAGTATAAAAGTTTTTTTGTAGCCTCTTTATTATATTTTTTTTAAGCTTCTTTATTTTTTTAATTTAAAATTTAAATAAAGAGTAAAAGTTTTTTCACAATATCACCCATGTAAAAAAACACAAAAAAAAAAGACAGAGAGAGAGAGAGAAGAAAAGCTAGCGAACTCCTAATTCAAAGCTGTAGGCCCGGTAAGCAGATAAAAAAGATAGTTTGATTCAAGAAAGGGCAAAAAAAAAAAGGAGAAGAGGATAAGATAGGTTCAAGACAACCCATAAATTAATATATAATATATACAACGAATTTTTCTATAAAGTATCCTACCAAAATTTAAATGCTTTTGAACAGATTAAAAATTGGACATATGGGGCCACAAAAACCTACAATGGAATTCAAAAATACTAACATTTAATATCATACAACCAAACACAACCAGTTATGAGATAATACTGCAGTTTCAAATCAATATATATATATATATATATCACTTTATCAAAAAAAAAATCAATATATATCAGCAAAATCAATGGCTTATGACAGTTTTTTTAAATACAATTACGACATGGTAGGTCGATTACTGCCAAGGAATCTGTAACATAGCTAACTGCGATGGGAATGGAAAGACAAAATGCAGGCAAAGAAAAAAAGAAAAAGATAGAATATTATCATGACATAGTCTAAAGCAAAACACATATCTAGATAAGGTTTGGCCACTTAGACAAATCCTGGCAAATGAAACAATCCACTAGCTAGCTAAAGAAAAAGTAGGGGAGAGGAGAGACATAACAAGTAATCATTCACTCCCAAACAAGACTGAAAAATAATGGGACATGGCCTCAGATTTGCAATTCTAGTTTGTGCAAGTTTAGCTCATAACCAATTGAAGATATAAACATCTACACTCTCTCTCTCTCTCTCTCTCTCTCTCTCAAACACACAGATAAATAAATACTTGGTCTAATGACACAACCAGATAAATAAATACTTAATGACTCAACTAGTTGACAGAAAGAATGTTACACAATCAAAATTTATGTAACAAAATTTTCATACAAAATAATGCGTCTATTTGTGGTTCTTTCATTTCAATCTAAATCATGCACCACTTAGGGTCGTAACTTTAAAAAAATATCATTGTCACATCATTATAGTATAGTTTTTCTATTAAAGATTATTTAAAAGCTTGGAAAACAAGATTCAGAATCTACGAAACATTAATTCCTAATTTTCTTAACAATCAGGAATGGTAAAATTCAATCTTTTGGAGGATTCATGAAAAAACACATCAACAAAATGGTGTCTAGAGTTGACAAGATCAGAAAATTGAGATGGGATTTAATTCCGGATGCCTAGCAATTTATGAAGAAAAATTCACCTATTCAAGAATATGGGTGGCATGTAATAATATTGAAAGTTACCCTTACAAAACACATATGTCTGTAATCATAGTCCAGTCAAAAAGTGACAGCACCCATGTTTTAGATTGTTTAACTTTTCACTCAATATATGGTCATGGTCAACACACTAGCAAAACTCACAAAAGAAAAGAACAGTTAAAAAGGCCTTTTTGATTGTCCTATCAAACAACAGCTGAGGGGTTATGGTACGCCATTATTAAATATAATCACTCAGATTTAATTTTTTTTAATTCCAAAAGTACTAATACGATACTACTCTCAACAAAAGAAAAAAAAAATAATTACGAAAATAGGAAGTACTGTCTAAATTCACGGGTGCTATCCTAAAATTGGATTTTTTTTTTTTTTTTTTGTTTTTAACCCATTCGTTTAGGATGATATCAAAGGATGCAATGGTGCAAAAGTTTGGACATGCGGGAAAGCATATTAGGACTATGTTTAACACAAAACAGGATCATTGAGAATCCACTCTAATTATATGAATCCAATAAAGTACAGAGTTATGCAATCATGAAATAGCTTAATAAAAATGCCACCACAATCACTCAGCGCCAGAGCTGAGTGATTGGAACCCACAGATAATCTTGTCGAGCGGCCATAGATGCCTTCACAAAGAGAAATTATTCTATATGGCCATCACACAATATGACTTTCATTACAATTTCAGCATTCAGGGTATTCCTTTTATATAAATAAATAAATACTTAAATCATGGTAAAAATCATATGCATGTGACCTCACGCGGAATAATTTTTTCTTCGAGATAATCTGCAGACCAGTTGGCCAGCATAAGAAACATGGATAGGGGAGGATATCACTTCATAATATGAAGATTGTAAAGTGCTAGAGAAAAACATGTCTGATGGAGATGGCAAGGAGGGGTCACACATACCTACTTTGAATTCTACCGAAAAAAGGTTTCCTTTCGGCTAGGGTTTGGACCAAAGCATACCAAGGCAAGGATGACTTTGACAAGAAACCTTTTGGATTTGGGGACAAAAGCACACCAAATTTGTCAATCACCAACAGGGATTCACTTTCTCATACCCAGTTTTTCTTTGGCTAACATGTGGTAGATGAAAAGAGGACAGAAAACTCACATTCTTTACACTAATGTTGGAATCTACTCACACAGTAACCCAATGTTTATGGCTTTACAAGCCAAGAGCTGCATAGCTTAGTCAAACCTTAAAATATGTGACAACGGATTCATGAAAACAATTTTCCCATCTGTTCAATGATATGAAGTTGCCATCCACCCGGGTAGTAAGACACCGGTAGTTGGCAGTGCGAGTGCTTGGATTCAAGTCTAGGGAGGCACAATCCGGGAGAAAATTGCATTTGAATACACAATTCTATGAAAATTGCAATTGATTCACTACATGAGAATAGGCATTGAGATACAATTTAACAGCCACCTTCACAGTAGATTCATCAGGGTTGTCACCTTCTACCTTACTTGAAATAATATGACTAGCAAGAAGAAGAAAGTGAACCAAATGCACTAATTGTCCCTAGGGCGCTATTGTGTGACAAATTTTCACTGGAAGGGAATTAGAAGGCAGTAGATACGAAATTTCATTATGCCCATATACATAACTACATGGTGTAAGCCTACAGTATTTCTGACAGCTAATCCACCCATCTTCACATAGGTGTGTAACACTTTCACCGTCAAGGTGAAAATCAGTGGCTCATGATCTTCTGTCCATCTTCCTTTCACTAGATCTTTTCTCCTCTGCCTCCCGTCGTCTTTGTTGCCTGCAATGTAAGTGCAAAACAAAACGTTACACACTAAAAATTAAAACCAAAACAACGAATTGTTACAGAAGTTCACAATCTACTTCAGTAGTTGCAAACAAACGGCATAAGCAGAGCAGTGAGCCACTTCTTTTCCAAAAATATATCTCCATTTCTTTGCATGCAAGTTCCTACCCAATTAAGCCACACTTGTGAACTGTCATACAACATGTCTCCAGAAAACATTTCCTCCCTTCTCATAGAACTACTTTCGTAAGAACCTAATCCACAGTGCAAAAGTCGTATGTCCAACAAATTTCTTAAGTCGTCTAAACCTCTTTAACTGTTTACTGCCGGTACAGGAGTCTGTCTTCACTCCTCTCTACCTAATTCCATATTTCTGTTGCAATTTGGGATAGTTTAATAAGGCGGTATTGAACATCTCACTGTGGCATGCGACATTGCTTCACCTCTAATCTATGGTCATGACAACTGCCATCAAATGAGAGCAAAGTTCTTGCTCGATGCAAGCTCGTTCCCTTACAGCTCAAGCAGCAGCTACCCTCCCTTACTTTTACCAAAACAAATAAAGAAAATCCACATATTCATATATTGGCCCTAAAATTCTTAAGCTAAATAATGTTCTATGTTACGAAGTTAGGCTCTACTGCACGCATTTACCTAATTATAGTGTTGCACCTCCCTTCTTTTCAGAAGTTGATCCGTTTGGTTTAGTATTGAACTAGAAAAATTAATTAGATTTTGATTAAAGTCAGGGTTCATTACAATTTTGTCATCACAAAAGAATATCAAATATGATTTCAAGAAAACAAATGAAATTCAAATTTGGAAGAAAGAACTCTTTGGATTCAATGCTCCCCACTGCCCGCTCTTTCGTCAACTGCAACTAGAAACTGGAAAAGACCCTCTTCATGGCCTTATTTTGATTGCTCAAAACTAGAGTTTTAAGGTGTGCGATTCAAGGTAAGCAAGAAAACGAATACAGAAAATAAAATTTGACCGGCAAAAGAAAACATTTTAAATTCAAAACTCACGCAAACCAAATATAATGGACTCTTGCCTCTAGCATTGAATGGATACTGACTAGTATTGATACCATTTGGAATTATGTCAATCATCCATAGAATCCCAGTAAGTAATAATTAACATGATAAGTATTATCACAATTGGTTGCCAATGAAGTAGACAGTCAAGGAATCCTGCCAAAAGTATATGTATTGATATACCAATTGGGGTAAATTAGGGTGCCACAACAAAGAGTGACTATCCTATTTTGAACCAGAAGCAGGTTGAAGGTAACTGCTTTCATCCTGGTACATACCTTGTAATAGCAGGCTACACCTGTCCCAGTTGTGCTGGGGTGGGTAATCTGTTACTGCATCCCGAAGCTCAAAATGAAAGATGGATTGGTCTGATAACGTGAAATGCAGGAAGAAAGGGCAAAGATTATCCACTTATTTTGTTTCAAAGCTATGAACTTTGCCTACGTATACTCTATAAGGGAGGAAGCCAATCAAGTAGGTAAAATTCAGTCCAAAGAAGTCTGCCTCCACATAACATTACTTCCATATTTACAGCCTGATTGGTGGGCTCCTACTCTCATATAATATTTTATGCATTATGCATTGTTTTAGGGATGGCTGACACAACACTGATTATTGAAAGGTTACAAGGCACACACTGGAAAGCCAAGCAAGATACTATCTTAGTTACATGTTTATTTTCAAAAGTGTATGTTAAGGGCTGATAGTTAATCCCAGCAGCTTCACTGATACCATCTGAGGTTTCTGGCATAGCATTGGCCAGGGTTCTCTGGAATAATGCTTTTCACTTAATAAACACCATACTTAATTTTCACCACAAAATAAAGGGAAATATAAGGCATAAAACAGTTTCATCATGCATGAAAGAAACACAGGAAGATGAATCATGAACAAAGATAAAATGTTTAGGTCTTAACATAGAACTTACGCGAAAGCAGTGTATCCAGTACCAGCATTAGCAGCAGTCAAGAATGCCGCATGTGCCCCAGCTGCAGATACAGAATCCTGCCCTCCAGGAGGCAACAGATTCCTTCGATCACCATCCACCTGAAACCAGATGATAAACAACATAAATGATCACTACTTGTATCTTACAGAAAAATTTATAGCACTCGCAGCAGGCTAATGGAGCCCGCTATATTGTATGCAAAGATGAAAACCTTATCCCACTTTGACTTCTTATTTTGCCTACCATCCCGAGGCACAGAATCAACTGCAGCTGAAACCGGATGCAACCCACCAGCAGCCACAGTTGATACACCTGCAAATGATAGCAATCCACCAAGACATATCAAGTGATGACTTGCTGTGCAGCACACCAACCAAAAACTGAGAAATTCAAAAATAATGATAATTTAAATACAATCCTTGATCTCAAGACTCTCAAAATCATTAACTAAATTCACATAACAGGTGATTTCTAGACCTGGAATAGGAATGTTAATCTTTGGTGTTGAAGCAACCACTCCAGGTTGCATTCCTCCTGAAACAAAATCAACCTTTGGACTCTTCTTCCTTTCTTGTTCCTTCCTCTCCATTTCACGCTTCATATCAGCCTCTACTTGAAAACATAGAAACTATGAGGCTATATTTTATGTTTAACAGAAATATAATAGCATTAAAAATAGAGATTGTCAACTAAGGAAGTTCATCTGGAGGTGTACCTGTTAAATAAACTAAGATGGAGAAGACTGACTTGTTTGATTGACATTCAGAATTCTCAAGTAAGGTTGCAAATGAACTATGCTACGCATGAATAGTTCAGACTTTTGCCCAGCAGAGTCTCATTCAAGCTCCTTAATTGTGTTGATAAAAATAAAGTTCAAATATGAATTTAAATCTGAAATTTAGATGATTCAGGCCATACAAAACTAAGCAAAACTTAATTTTAAGAGGTGACAAAATTTGGAAATCAGTGTGTGTTGGGTCGAGACCATCTTGGAGCTTTGCATACTCCAGTTTGTAGTTACACTAGAGTCTTATTATTTGATTATTTAGCTAGTTTAATCCGTTCACTTGGTAACTTTTAGAAAATGGGGAGATTTTTGAAATTTCGGAATTTTCTCGACAGGGACTGAGGGTCACCCATGGGTCATAAATTAAGTCAAGTTATGACAATGATTCTTTATATGAGCTCCACACTGACGCGACTACTACTATGTTTTTAGAAAGATTAAATAAGTTTTAGAAATAAAAAATCCTTAGCTTCTAAATGTGGGAGACAAAGCCCTCTTCTAAGTCTATATGCACTGCCATAACTCTTCCAATTCAAGGAAGTAAATGTTAGGAGAATTTTATGAAAGTTTGAAGCTCTAATCTTGCATCGGAATATTAACCTTAGGTGTGACACCTAGAACTTTCTTATCCTCTTCATGTTTTACACATTTAGCCTTTAAAACTTCAAAACCATATCTATTTCAAGCTTGTTTCCCAGCCCTAAAAATCCTATACCACAACACCAATCACTTACCTACCACAATTACTCAACCCTTGTGTCCAAAAGAACATAAAATCAGCCTTGTTACTACCCACATGGTACCAATCACAACCATTGGACAACCCTCAAACTTCCACCATCCCTTGTTCATCAAGCACTCAAGCCCTACCCTTTTGTTATCACATAAAAACCCCATAGCCCATATTTTACTAAGCTTTAAGCGACAAACTACATATTACTCAATCCTAAATCCAGCCCTCAACAGCTACCCACATCAATTTTGGCATCAGATCTTGTATGAGTGTTCTTCGTACTCATCATACATCATTAGACAAGCTAAGTTCAAGTAAGGCTGAGCCCAGCTGGCTTATGCTCAACATCGCAGTTGTTTCCCGTACAATGCTTGAGCACTTGTTGATTGTCTCGTGTCTCCTCTAAATTCATCTATTTTCTTGTCTTTTGTGAGTAAATCCTCTCTGAATACCTTTTTATCCCATATTTACTCTTATTCAATGATCATAGGAACAAAAACTCTCAAGTGTTGCCCAGTTTAGGATCAGTCTACCTTATATGTTTATAAAGTTTTCAACAGTTGGAGATTTATATTAGTATCAAAGTCAGCTTGAAACAGACATCATTACTCTAGTTCTATCATTCTTGAGATAAGGTCAGAAAATATGCTCAAGCTGGATCAAACAAGATTATCTGCTATCCTAATTGAGAAGACACAGGCAAACTTGAAGAAGCGGATGCCATGGTCGGTAATAAAGTTGAGTTGGGTAAAGAACCTTTAATGATTTAGTTCTCTGGTGAAGGGAAAAGCAGAACATAAGCGCTTTCAAAGCAATGAATCACTGATCAGGTGCGATGTCATCATCCTTCAATATATATTGATAGTGATCTTATGAATTTATCTATGCATCAAATTACCAGCAACAGTAAACAAGCACAAAAGAAGGCTAGTATTCTGGGATCATTTCTCATATCAAGTTAACCAATATCAATGCAGAACTCAAAAATCCTAGAAAATTTGGCAAAGCCGCAATAGTCTACATCTGAAATATATAACTTGTAAATAAATACTACGTGAAACTGACACAAGACCATGGGCTAAGAAGCACGGACACTCCGTGGGAGCCGTACCCGTGTCGGACACCGACACGCGTGGGACACTCGTAGACCCGTGTCGGACACTCCATTTTACGTGTCTAATTATTTATTTATTTATTTATTTTTACATCGGACACTCTACAGACACAGCTTGGACACGCGTGTCCCATTTTGGACACTTTAGGGACACGGCAAGAGTTCAACTATAAACTTTAAAACTAATTGTTGGATCGAAGGAGAAGAAGAAAAGAAGAACAAGTATAGTGTATACTACTAATATTGATGGTTAATTTGTTTTGTGTTCTTTATGAATTTTGTATTAGATGATGATAGATAGTAAATAAAGTTTAAAGACATTTTAATGTTACCGGTAGTTTATGACTTTATAGTATTATGTATTGATGGAACAATATTTTTTATTGTTAACGTGTTTGTTACTTTATCATTTTTTATGGATGTAATCAACTAATTGTGAATGATTTGTTGCCAATTAAGTAGTGCAATGTGTTGTTTTTTTATTTTAATTGGTGTTATCTTGTATAGTTTTTTCACTTCTTTTGTAAAAATTTATATATGACATATAAAAAAAATATAAAAAAATTTTTTTTTTTTGCCGTGTCTCTGCCGCGTCGTGTCCTGAATTTTTTTAAAATTACCGTGTCAACGTGTCCGACACTTGTTTCCGTGTCCGTGTTTCTTAGACCATGGGTATGTAAGGCACACATCTGATCTATGAGTGGGGAGGGAGGGAGAGAGTACAAGAACTGGTAGTGACCTATTTCATCAAAGTAGTCGCTTTTGTCATATCCATGGGGATCAAATACATCTTTGCTGAAGCAAGAACCTATCTGATCAATATCTTGATATGTCACTGCATGCAGCAAGAAGTCAGGATTCCGATATTCCTTCTTATTACGCACTTCTGAATTGTAGCTTTTTCCAAGTCGTTTAAGGTAAAGAAACTTGTTAATTTTCTCCTGCATTTGAAAAAAAAAATGAGCTCAACAATTTTGGGACAACTAATAACAGCAATACATTTAGAGTAGCTACATTTTAGAATGAGCTTAACAACATTAAGTTACAGGTACAAATATAGTTAAAATGTTGCACCCAATGACTACTGTTATAAGCTAGGACCAGCCACACAACCAAGAGTCCCCAAATTTTAAGACACAACAAACTCATGTCAAACAGTAGGATGGTCATTCAAGATATGTCATTAAAGGCCCCAAAGAGGTACCTCTAATCAGTCAGCAGTGACAATTGGGTGTCAAGCCAACAGCCCTGACCCTTAACTGATGCTCAAAAATTGCTCAAAAGCCAACAATGCAATCACTCGGCGCCATCAATACAATCATCCAAGTGCTTTATTAAACTCAAATTTTAGCAGAACTGGCTTAAACCTCTCATCAGCCACCAGCACAGAACAAGCTATCTAATGCAATAGTTTTCGAAAAAAAAAGAAGGGCAAGAGAAAATCTAGATACACCCCATCCTGGTCAATGGTTGTTTTCTTATAAGCTTGGCTTTGTTTTTTTTTTTTTTTTTTTCCTTTTTTGGAGGGGTGTTACCAAGGAAATTTTTTCACCTATAAACAGTATCTATATTCTGAAGAAGTATCCACCAAACTCTCAGACATTGGCTCTTACAAAAAGGAATCAACCTTACCCATTAGTCAATGTAGGAATATAAAAATTAATAAAGAAGTACATAAAAGGAGAAAAATAAAGAGAGAAGATATAAGGTTTACATGGTTCAGCAACAGGGCCTATGTTCTCATATTTATAAAAAAATGGACATAAGACAACTATTTAGATATTTCTTCTGTCTTATGCCCGTCCTAATCTGATAGTCTCTAAAGATAAGATTAACATTGTTAAATTGTCAACCAACAACTTATCTAAAAGTTCAAACTATTAGGAAATGGGTCCAACAATGAACATTAAGCTATCCAACCAGAACGCACAGTAACAAAATTGAACAAGGTGCACAAACATAAACTGAACAAAGTGCATAGTAACAAACATAATGGGTGTAGGTATAAGTGTCCAATTCTCATCCGTACAGGGACACTTTGGCGACTCACCACTCATCCGTACCGCTCCTTCTCCTCACACTTGGCTCCACCTGGCATCATACAAAGGCAACGTGTGCACCGAGCTAACTCATTCACAGGGGATAGCGCAAAGAGCACCTCCTCTGAGCTAAGACATCGATAGGGCCTCGCCTGTAGGTGACCTCGGGACACCTCATCCATGGCATTTACCCATGGCCTCGCGCTTGGCACCTCCTAGCACAGCCATAGAACTTCTCCGCCAAGCACATCTCCATAATTAGCATAATTCTCCACATAAGCGTATCTCAATAACCTAGGTTGGGAGCAAGAGCTAGGTACCTCTGCGCAGGATCATTAGGAGACAAGTAGATTGGAGGCTAGAGTTGAGTGTTCGCCGAGGGGCCTCGCGCCTCCGACCGGTCTTAAAGAGAGAGGAATCTCCAAGCAAACAACAAAACGCATTTAATGTCTGAGCCGTTTGAATCACTGCCATCACTGCCACCCACAGAAGAGTAGAGTTGACATTCAGAATATCAATCTTCGAGAAGCCCTCAAAATGATGAGTCAATCAACAAGGTGCCTCCGTCATAGGCTTGAGGAGCCAATCACTAAATACCTCGACGATTGAAGAACCAATCATGAAGAACTTCTCTCACCTATATAAAGGGAACCCCTTCTCCATCGACAAGACATTCTACATTGAATGCTCACCACCAACCCTTGAGAATCTCCCAGTCTCTCCAGCTCTTTGGGACACTACCACTCTCTCTCTTCTAGAACCGCCTCAACTCTCTCTCCACCTCCGGTGGTCCTCCGTCTAGACAGCACCTGCCATTAACTTCCCAGAGGGTCACCCTCTACATGTTTGACCACTCGCCCCTCACACCACTCCACACACAATGGGTAAAACACAGATCACTAGACTTGAGACCAAGACTTTCCGAAACTAAAGTTATGATACCATGTTAAATCATCAAATATTCCAAAAACTTAAGCTATTAGAGAAAGATATAATTTTACTATTTATATTTTCAACAAACCCTCTTACGTGTGGCCAGGCTCTCCTCCATAAGCTAGCCAACACGTGCAAATATTATAATATCAAGTAGTCGGTGACGTTCAAACGTGGGATCTATTGCATGCTCTAATTCCATGTTAAGTTCTTAAGCACCACCTTAATTAAAAGCTTAAGTTATTAAGAAATGAGCCCAACAATAAATATCACCCAATCCAACTGCTCCAAAAACAACATGCAAAAACAACACCCTTAAGAACATCAAAAGTTGTTCAAATTCTTCCCATATGGAAAAGTCTCTTCAACCTACACTTATCTAGAATAGGACAATAACTAATTCCATGGTTGATATCCAAGTGTGCATACATATTAAGTTTGATCATAGAAGTGAATTGCTCCAGCAGGAAACTTTGCACCCCATGTTTAGGTCCTACATGCACTAAACTTCTCAGGCAACCAAACAATTCTTTACTAATTTGTATATGTACTTTATACGAAAGTAAGCCACCTAGTTTTCTAGTAAACATAATTATTTATTCTACTTGTTGCATGTATGTTCAACTAGCCATATCGGACACATATCCCATACCCTTAGTGTCAAGTGTATGGCACAAGTATTTCACAAATTTAGAAAAGTTGAGGTAACATAGCCCCCAACTAGTGTGGTGGTTCAATATCTTACTTCTATGTTTTTCTAGAATAATCTAAAAGGGGCTATATTGGGATAGAGTAGGCAAGGTCACAGTACAGTTAGATAACTTCTTCAAATGAAGAGTGAACAAAGCATAGAAATTCAAAAGGTTGCAAAAGCACCGGGCCTTCCAACCTGACTTCAAATTGCCATCTTCTAGAAGGTACGGCCAAGCTAGGAAAGTTCAAATTCACCAAAGCGTATGCAGATGTCAGGTTTAGTGGGTAACCGAATCAGACTAAAATGCTTGAAGTTTTCCAGTATCCCAGCAATCGTACATTTAAGTAGCTATGTTTACCATTCATTCAATATCCAGAATGCACTTAGGTTTTTAAGGGATGCATTGGTACAGTGACAAAATCCTTCCACGTATTGAAATGCAAAGAGTATTCTTCCATAGAACTATAAGTATTAACAGACGAAGTCATGAAAGTAACTGTATCGGTTCAAACTCCAAACATTGATAAACCATGAAAAGTAACATAAAAATATCTTGGTCCAGCGTTCCAGACTTGTGATACCATTACTTTCAACAGGAGAATTCCAGTATTGAAATGAACTTACTTGCAGTTCATCAGAGCACTTGACCTTTGGTGGTGAGTGAAGAAAGCTGTCCAACAGATCAACATCCTTCAACTCTTCCGTTGAAACTGTAACCGATTCCTCAATCACGGTAGAGATTGATACATCTACAGTATAGTTCATTGTGTGAGACTCTGATGCGTCCAGTTGCTCAGATAATTGAGGAGTAGTTGCCTGAGCGCTAGGTGTTAGAAGCTGGGCAGTTCCAGGAGGTGTTTTTTCTTGAATGTCACCTACAAATGCTAACAATTCATAAACATAAAGACAAAAGAAAAAAAAAAAAAAAAAGCAGAACGTCATAGAAAATTTCATGATAAGAAACTTCCATCTTTTCTACCATCATCTGGAATATATATCTTAACCCAGCAAGTATAAATGACCCAACCAATCAGTTCACACCAGTAACAGATAACTATGATTTTTCTAATCAAGGTCATCCAAAAACTGAAAAATAATTGCAACATAAAGTTTCTGCTATATCAAAGATAAATAGGTTCACAATTCTCTTAAACCCACTAAGCATAGATAACTCCAAAATTAACAGACAGCAACAAAGTTAATTGTTTTATCACAGACATCCAAAAGCAATAAATCAATCATCATACACAGTTTCTGCTACATGAAAGTTGAATAGGCAAACAAAATCCACCAAGACACCACAAGGAACACAACCACAACACACTAGCTCTTTCGTCAATTAAACTATCATTAGTGAAACAACATTCAACACAGAACATCCTCTTGAATGTGCTTAGTAGGTCTATCCATAATTGAGGGGCACCAATATGCTTATGCTCTGTTCATCAGGCCCCTTCTTATTATGTGATATCTCATAAACAAGCTAGTCAACAATGACCATTCCTTTGGCTAAGGTCTTTCAAGTGTCAACAGGAATTCCACCAAGTCCTTTTCCTATTTCATCTTTTTCATAATCTCCTTTACCTCTACTACCCCAATTTTTTGAGAATTATTGCCAATGTTACAGTTCTCCTAAACTTATGCATGTTTGATACACAAGTGTGTGTATCAATGTGTCCTTACCACATGTGTCCCAATTTCCACGTGTGACCCAGTATTTTAAAAAATCCATGCAGGCATGTCTGTATCATGTCATGTCCGTGCTTCTTAGCTAAAAACAAGCAAAATACTCGGGAACAATTCTGCAACACCTATTACATATGATAAATTATACACAATAAAAGCTGCCAACTTCAAATGATCATTTCAGGCATCAGCTTGATTGAATTGTACAGATATCCAATGGCTGAACACAAGGTAATCAGTAGACAAGGCACACATAGGTATGCATGTACTAGTTTAACGTTATTGACAACATTGACAAGGGTAGATATAAAAGCATACAAAGGAAATATGGCTCCGAGGTTGCTGTGAAATTGAGTGGAATGGAGAAACAGTATACTGTACTAATTAGATAACAACCAAAAAAATAAAAAAAAATGGATTCCTGAAACATGATCCATACATACCATTATCCGTTTGAAACTGTGCACCAATCATAACAACACCAGTGCTCACTATCTCCCCCTCCTGCAATCAACCAGCACCAAAAACGAAAAAAAAAAAAAAGTTAAGCAATCATGCACTATGTGCTAAACCTATCACAGGCAAGCCAAACCCATCTTCAAACAATTGAACAAGCCAACGCCTTTGATAGAAGTCAATCTACCAGAATCAAGCTTGGTTCCAAAGAAAATTTGAAAGAAAGTAAAATTCCCAATACCAAACAAAACTAAAAACATGTACAGAAACCCAGAAATACCTCAGCTTCAGGAGACATCGTGACTTCGTCGTGGCCATAATCAACTATAGTCAACCTCCCCGTTCTATTTCTACTCGAATCTGACAAAACTGGTTGCTGCTGTGGTGGTAGCTGCGGCCATGAGAGAGAGAGATGAGGCTGTTGCTGCGGCGTCGAAGGCTGAGACTTGTGGGATGGTTTAGGGGTAGAATCATCAATGGAAAGTGGAGGCGTGTCGTCGTTGGCAGAATCAACAACCCTCTCGTCGCTATTGTTGTTCTTTGAATCATCCTCATTGTTGTTCATGTCCTTGTCATACTTGATGTCATCATCTGGCAGTTCATGGTGTTCGATGTCTTCCATTTCATCGTCATCGTCTGAGTATGTAGAGGATATTAAACTAATCCCTTCTGATTCTCTACTCCGTGCAGCCATTATCTAGGGTTTTGAAAGGCAATCTGGTAGTAATAGGAAGTTGGGATAGAAAATCGGGATTTTATAGCAAAACAGATACAGTATTAATGTGCAGTGTTTCAATCCCACCGAGCTTGAAGAGAGAAAAAATTTTGAGTTCTCAAAAGTGAAATTTTGAGATCCGGACCGTTGAGCGGACCGGACCCAAAACGAGACCAAGTTAAGCGACACTTGCTCAATTAAACCAGTATCAAATTATGATGTCATAATACATCATAATTATACAAAAATACAAAAATATATATATATATATATAATTTCAAAAAAACAAGTATTGTCTTGAGAATTATTGGATCTAGTAATAGTAACACATCTAAATAAAGCACCATTCAAGTCTCAAATATCAATTATGTGCAACAATGTATAACCATCGTTATCACTAAGAAAGGGTACGCTGTAAAAAAAACTATATAGACAATCAAATAATGACACCAATTATCAAGAGAGTAAGAATTGGAAGCCTGAAAATTTGTTCTCACTCTGCTTTGACAGTTAATTGTACAGTTGATGACCACAAAACCACAAACAACTTTTAAAATCAAATATCATGCATTACTAGATTTCAAACAAGCTAGTAAAATTTAAATTACAGTGAACTCATATTAAAAACAGGCACAAACACCAATATAGATGTGCTTGCACGCTTTGTGTGTGTATTATTCTTTTTGTGCATCTATACAAAAACGAATTTAAATGTTACCCATGACGTTAATAAAAAGAAATATTTTATTAAACTAAAACAACAAATCCTTAAGAGTACATATCTTGAGAGATGAACGAAATCTCAAATAATCGAAATGAAAAAAGAAGTAAAAACCTCAATGCCAATTGCCAAATTTAATGAGAGGGAAAAGAGAAAAAAGAAAGGAGACTCACCGGAATTTTTCACAAAGACTTGAATCATCACTTGAGAAGGAAGAGAAAACGCCGAAGAAGATTCTGAGAAGGAGACGACGCCCAAGAAAGCTGAGGAGGAGCGAGAGAGTCGAACTCTTTAACAATGGATAGATTCGGGGAGGGGACTGAGTGTTTTTTTTTTTTTATTGAGTTTTGGAAAGATAATATTTTATGAAATTGTTATTTCAAGTTGGATTTTCCCAGGTTTGGAGAAAAGTAATTTAAAAGGTGATTTGATTTGGATGGATTTGAAAGAAAAATAAGCTATTTTAAAATTGTGTAAAAAATGACGGAATTTAAACATAATTAGAATGACTTAAACATAATCAAAATTGCACTCCATTTTTGTAAGTCTCCCACTAACTTCTATTTTTTTTTTTTTTTGTGGCCTTTTTGTAATCAGTAAAGCAACAACAAAACAAACAAAAGAAACGGGAGGGGAAACAAAAGAAAATGGAATGGAGAGTTTTATTTTTTTTCAAATCCTAAGTTACTCGGAACACAGCAAATAGTTTCAAATTGTTTACCAAATTCATGAGTAGTAGTCTCTTCCAAGCGTGTTAGCACAACTTTGGATTTGAATTTTCGTCATTTCCAGAGGCGGAACTATGTGTGGCCAGGGGGCACCCCCCACTCTTTAAATTATGCTTAGTTCTTATAATTTTTGTATATTTATGATAAAAATTAGAGTTCGTTTGGAAACAACTTTTTTTATTAAATAAGCTACTTAAAAAACATAAAAAAAAATAACCTGACTTAAAAAAAGCTTGATTGGGGTGTTTGGTACTAGCTTAAAGTTTTTTTGGCTTTTTTATACATATTTAATGATCAAAGTACCCTCAAAGTAAATTAGATTTTATATTCATGAGGTTTTGTAAAGCTAAATAAAATTTCAACATTAATTATGGTAGCATACTAAATTATTTTTAAAAGTTTCAAAATTTTCACTATAGTAGAATAAGCCCAAAAAAAAAACTTCAAAATTTTTGCTTTTTACTTTTTGGCTTATTAGCCTAAAAAATGAAAAAAAAAACTTAATATAAGCTAAAAAAAAAGCTTGCTACCAAACACCCAAAAAAAAAAAAAAACAACCAAGTGCTTATTTTAAGCAAAAAAGCCAAAAAAAACATTCAAAATAAGTTATTCCCAAGCGGACCCTTAGCGCTTTGGCTCCCCTTGAATTTTTAAAATTTTATATATATCCCACAATTTTTTTAGTATTAGCCTTCCAAAATTTAAAAAATTTTACCTTATCTTCCCACAGTTTTAAAATTTTTTACCTTGTCTCTGTTTTAAAAAAATTTCTTGGTCCATACTGAGTCATTCCAAAACATGATTCCTAAGTCTAAGCTTTGAATCATGTGATTGCGATGGAGCCTTTATCAGTCCTAAGACAATGGGAGATTATGCAATGGTGGCAAATGGGGAGGTCATTGGTTGGAGCTTCGGCGTTATAAAGGTGTCATCTCTTGCAGCAGAGGACTGGGCTATTTGGATGGATCTAATCCCTGGGAAGAAGAGATATCCAACTAGTTATAAAAGATGTGAACGAAATGGCCCATCAAGCTAGTAGTTGTGCTCTCTTTTAAGTTTTGATATGTTCTATTATGCATTGATTTGCTCTCCCAAATACACGTTGAATTGGAGCTTTTTCCGCAAGAGCACGGGTGTCAATCGAAATAAAACCGGCGAAGTCAAGTATCGTTCTCTCCCAAGAACCGAGCCCAATATAAGCGTGGCACAAGTTGAAACCAACAACAAACGGGAAGAATTAGCAAGTTGCTTAGCAAATCGAAATTATACTAAAAATAGACCAAAAATTGTTTGGTTGGAGGTATGTTGTAAATTACTTGAACTATGCTAATTACACTTAGAATTGAAAGTAATTATACTAAATTGGTGACAATTGATAAAAGGGGCGTGGATACAATTGATCAAATCTACCAATTCTCTACAAGTGTCCCAATGGAGGGTTTTATAACTCAAATTAAGAATTCACTCCGCGGAACCTTAATTCGAAAGATTTAGACTATATAAGTTGAGATTCATGCTCAATTGGTTGTAATTGATGATCAATTGCTAAGAGCTTTAGGTTCAAATCATCATTTGTGCAATACCTATACCAATTTAGGAATTATGCATAGAAATTACCAAAAGTGATTATGAATCTAAGTTTTTTAAGGAATTACAACACAATTGATATGAATTTGAAGAATTCAAGAGATGAAACATTGAAGTGTATATACCTCCATTGAAGACCTTGAAGATTCTTGGTAGATCTTCACAATTGCATCCAAGGAAGGCTTAACTACTTGATTCCATAAGAGTAAGCAAGAGTAATTGAAGACTTCTCATTGAATTAAGAAGAAATGGGTGTTTGTTTACAAGGAAAGTGCGAGAACATGCGAGAAAATACAATGAAATCTATATCTAACCCACTTTCTCTCTCTATATCTAATCCTAACAGAAAATCTAAGCTAAATGTGATGATAGATACAAAAATCGCGTCATCTTTTAAGTGATACAGCTGCAAAATTCGCACAGGTAGGGCCGGTACCGTATGTACGATACTATTCACCGTACGTACAGTGAGCATACCGTACGTACGGTTGGGGCTACGCTGAATTGCACTCTCTGAAGTTTGCTCCTGTGATGCAGGCGTACGTACGGTGGAACATACCGTACGTACGATTGGACCACCGTACGTACGGTGAGCCTTACGCTAAATGCCATCTTCTGAAGTTTTGGGTCTGGAACTGGGGCGTGCGTACAGTGGGACATACCGTACGTACGGTTGGACCACCGTATGTACGGTGTCTCCTACTGTATGTACGGTAACTGCATAACTTGGCCTTTTTGCTCCACTTTTTGCCCATTTTCCTGCACAAAGCCCACCATCACTCATTAAGACATTTATTATGCTAAAATAGAACATATATACAACCTAATTAGACTAACAACAACTATTTAGGGACTTTAGATTGCACTTTTTAAAGTGTAATCATGTATCATTTGTCATTCCTCCTTGGTGCTTTGTAATCCTTCTAAAAAAAATTATGTTTTTTTCCTTTTTGCAATTTTTGTGCATTTAACATGATTCAAACAACAAAATTCACATATTCATTCAAATCCAAACGATTACAAATCCAAATGCAAATGTTTACAAAAATATTAAATAAAGTTAATATATCTTTTAAACATCTATCCAAACAAATATTGTCTTCCATAAAAATTAATAAAAGAGGGTGGCGGCGGGGCAGCAACAGTGATGATGATGGTGGAGGGGTCGGTCTATATCTATATGGACAAAGACAAGTTTGGAAGTGGATACGATGAGATTTGATAGGTCAAGAAAAGGAATGAGAGGGAACCACCACCATCTAGCGGGCAGAGAGAGAGAGAGAGAGAGCAACATGGGAGGCTTCGCGGAGGAAGAGAGACAGCCTAGGGTTTGCAAAATGTGCGAACAAACAAGAAGGAAAGGGGGGACCCATTTTTGAAAATGGAAGATTCAAAACTATGTCGTTTTGGCTAATCCTTCAAATCTGTTGCACTAAACGACATTTGTGACGGCCACATCTTGTAGCAATAGGTATTGTCGCATAAGGAGGTTCGCATTTGACAAACCAAATGATGTCGTTTTGCATTGGCCTTTTGTGACAGGAATGGTTATCGTCACAAAAGTGTCATCACCGGTGTATATTTTTTGCAATCGGAGCATTGTTGTCGCAAGTAAAGGTATTTGCGACAGCAATAGAGCCGTTGTAAAAAATTCCGTAACAAATGATACTTTTTCTTGTAGTGATATAAGGCTATAGGAGGGATATGAAGGGCTGGGAGATTCGAACCTTGGTCAAATGAGTAAGTCCAAAGTGCCTCGAACATTAGGGCAAATCAAACACTTACTACAAAATATAATTTCAAAAGCACCACTTCAAGGAATTTCATGATTTCGTAAATAATTTGAATATTAGT
The DNA here is from genome assembly GCA_033060915.1 of Euryodendron excelsum. Classification (NCBI taxonomy): domain Eukaryota; kingdom Viridiplantae; phylum Streptophyta; class Magnoliopsida; order Ericales; family Pentaphylacaceae; genus Euryodendron; species Euryodendron excelsum. The sequence goes on from CM065398.1 coordinate 24,944,915, forward strand.
TTAGTTTGGGAATAAATTTTTAGATCATCTAAAATTGGTAAAAACTCCATAATGGAGTGAAGCGATGGAAGTCTAGATTATGCCCTGCACAATTCGATGTTAGTATTCTTCATAATAAACAGCTCTCTCAAATTGGTTAGAACCCAAAAAAATTATTTAGTATAATGGAAACCCCCCCCCCCCCCCCCCCCCCCCGGTTAAAAAAAAATCTATTTCATGTTGCATAGATCATAGTCCAAAAAATCTGACCATGACAAAATAGCATTTCTTGTGCAAAACATATTTCTGGCCATTTTTAATTGCTACAGAATCTTGTTTTTCATTTGTTTTTTATGTGGCCTAAGCCCATATTTGTCTATGCCCAATTAATTGAGATAAAGGGCATAATTTGGGAGAAAAACATGTGACATTTAAGTTTTGTTTTGCAAGCAATTTTGCTTTGAGAGAAAAGTAGATTTGGGACTTTTGATATAACTACTCACTGACCACTGGTTAGTTTTTGAATTTTTATAAAAAAAATCCCGAGTATTTTTTAGAACAAGATGAAAGATAATTTTCTCACAAACGCTTTGATTGTGTACATTGAAAAAGAAGTCGCTAAAACGTTTAGAGTAGATTCAATCATAGATTAATTTCATGACACAAATTATCATCGAGTACTATTTTGATTGATACATTACTTGATATGTATTAAAAGATAATTTTTTTGGATGTATTTTCGTATAATAGTTAATACTGATTAAATATTAATTTTTATTTTAGTATATTAAATCTAACTTGTACCGATTGGCTCCTCTGAAATAAAATACCAGCTTCGTCCTTGGTCTTACATATGTATCACATTTGCATGCATGAATCTGCATGTAATGTTCAGCTAACGTCAAAGACTCAAATTTTGGGTAGGTTTTGGTGGCCTCCTTAGAGATGAAAAAGCCACTTTGATTTGGGGATACATGGGCAAGGTACCAGACACCTAAAGCTTTGAAATTTGAAAAATAACCTGGTTTCCTAAATTTGTTAAAATAGAGAGTAAATATCTAGTGATCGGCTTAACAACTTTAAAAAAAATCACCTTGCTCAATTATGCAAACATTTCAATCATAAGCAATAAAGCATAATAAACAATTAGACAAGATTTTTACTGTAAAAACCCAATGCGAAAAAAAATCATATGAATCAACTACTTTAGTCCAGGTGAGCCAAACACTATATATGAGTAGTTTACACAAATTACACTTACAATCAATTACCGAACTCCACAAGTGTTATTCGAATTCCCATGAACTACTGTTTAAGTTAACTTGTTCGATACTTGCACTACAAACAAAGAAAATAGCTTTTCTCAACATTTGTATTGAGGCAGTTTAAAAGAGGTGCCACGAAAAGCATTTTTGCGGCACGATGAGAAAAGTGTGGGCAAATTTCGGCACTCATTCAAACATGTCTCAAACATTGCGGCGATTATTGTTTTGTGCCACAAATACTTATTAAAATGACATGGATTCACAAAGCTTTCACTAATTTAGTGGCAGTTTTTTAAATTTCCGCTGGCTGGTTTGCGGTTTCTACTTAGTCACACGAAATTACTCTGGTTTCACTTGGAAGGAGTCCAATCAACGTTCCCTCTTTCAGCGGATTTTGCTCCATCTCTATCCAATATTTCAGGGAGACTAGATTCCGCCTAAATTCCATAAGCCCCACCTCTCTTCTCCCCCTCTTTCGTTTTCTTCGATGATCTCTTCACTGACCCAGTCAACAGTCGTGGTTGCAAACTGTTGCATCACCAGAGAAGCCATTTCTCCTCTCACTTCCTAGGATACTACCTCTATTGCGCTTTCCACTTCGGCAATGGAAAATAATTTGATAGTTTAGCTAATTAAAAGCTCTAGTCATCCTTGGATCCAGATCTACCATCGGCGTTGAATTCGCGACTTTAGAGCATCGATGACAAGATTGTGAAGGCCTCGATTTGGGACATTGTTGGGCAAGAGAGATTCCTTCCCATTTCTCACACTTTCATTATCATATATTAAGTTTTGGTCAGTTTCTATTTGATTCTCATAAATAAGGAAATGTGTGATTTGTCATGGTTCGAGTTTCAAAATTCTCAAATGCTTTCATTTGTTTCTGAAACATCTTGTAATAATGCTAGGGTTTTCAGATTGGAAGTAACAAGGGTTTTGTTTTCTTTCACAGATGAGGAATTCTTATAATTGTTAATTTCATGTCCTCTTTAGGGTTTACCGATATCCATGTAGAAATTCAAAATGAGAATTGCATTTGCATTGTTTTTTGGTGCGAAAGTTTAATTTTGATATTTGTGGATTTACTGCTCTGACATACAATTAATGTTAAACATTTTTATTGCTGGGGGACTCTTGACTTTTAACCACATTATTTTAGTGTTTATGCATATATAGATTGGTGCTGCCATGTGACTGTTCAACCATTTATTTCCTTATATAAGTCATTTTGGCAGTGAAATGAAGGTTGTACTTTATGTGTTAGAATGTTCATTTTGGTTTCTTATTATTGGTAGGGCAAGTTCAAAGTTCATAGTGGTTGTTCATAAACCCGGAAAATGAGTTTATGACTTGTGTTAGAATGTTTATTTTTCAAGTAAGCCAGTTAAGACTCTGTTTGTTGAAGTAGGTTAGCTGCATTCTGTTTGGAGTTGGACTCATACTATAAGGTGGGATGAATTAGAGCATTTTTAACCCTCTAGCCTAAAACTCGAGTGTCCAGCTCAAGTTCTCTTATAATTTCCCATCCATTTTGTCATATTGCCTCGTAGGACTACATTTGAAAGAAATTTTCTTTTGCACATCATTGGAAATATAGCTCTGACTTGTGCAATGATCCTCTAATGAAGTGGGTTGGTCATGCTTCTGCTCCCTTTGTTACTGTATGTGAAAAGTTTATAGGAGGTGGCTATGCTTTTAACAGCAAAAAATAGAGGTTGGATCTTGGCCCACACTTAAACCTAGGTGGGTGAAGCTATCCTGTTAATTGACTTTCACAATAACTAATAATCTGTGGGTATAATAAAGATAAGTGAGGGTCCATCTAAGGCATGTCTATGAAATCATTGACCAGTGTCTATAGACTTAATAGCTGCCAAGCTAAAGTTGCAGAGCAAATAGTGATCATTTTGCAATGTTTATTTTAAATTCTCTGTTTCTAGTGTTTTTGTTCATGAACCCTTATGCTTGAAAAAAAAGCTTTAGTTATCTCATAAGAGTCTCATGAACGTTTGATTTGGCCTGCTCCATATTGTACGATCATATCCATCTCAAGCCCCCAAGCTGCTGTGTATGTCAGTGTCTAGCATGGCATAGGATCCTCATCCCTGGGGAGCAGAAGTTATTATTTCTCGTGTCGAAACTCAAAACTTCTAGAAGGATGCCCTTAAAACAGAGTTCTTTGTCTCCCTGAAACTGAGGCCCCTAATAATTGAGATGCCACTGTTCCTTAAGAATCTGATGTCTTAGTTTGAGAATCCTTGATTATACATACAATACAGATGTCTCGTACACTTAAATTTAGTATTTAGTTTCTACATGCAGTTTCATGGGGAGGGAGGTCCTGGAGAGGAGAGGATTCTGTATGTTTTATTTATTTATTATTATTACGATGTTTTTAATGAATGTTTTAAGACATTCTTAAGCTCTAAAAAGTGAAAACATGGATATGCCTAAAAGAAAAATGTATAAATGAGCATCTCCAACACCACTATCTAAAATAGCGAGTTAAAATATATTTTAAAACCCTGTTCTCTATTTTAGCTAGCCACTATTTAAAAATCCTCCAACAATCCTTTCTATTATAACTAGCCACCTCTAAACTATTCTTTTTTTTAACACACTATTAAAGAAAATAAGACAAAAAAGGAGCAAGGGCGACAGAGATTGATGCAATAATACTATTTAAAGTTTAGAGAGCCATATAGAGAGCCTAGTGGAGGCTTATTTTGGGGTTTGGCTCTCTAAAATAGCTAAGATGAGCCACTTTGGAGAGCCTCTTGGAGATGCTATATAGTTCTACATATATATAACCCAAATATGTTTTACAGATTAGGTTTGTATTAGATTTGACATATGCATTTCTTCCCAGTATTTTTTTACTCAAGCTGAATTGGCATGAGTGGTGGCGGATCTTGTAAGGGAAATATATGTAGCAACATCACAGCAGTGATTGAAAACCTTTATTATTGAATTCATTTCTCACTTTTAATTAAAATCTACCACAGTTAGGATTACTCCAAACCCCTATCTCCTAGACCAAACCACGAAAAGAAGCTAAAACAAAAACAATTGTTGTGTCTAAATATCTAATCCTACAGTTACAATTTGTGACAGGTTCACGACTCGACTCTGCTCTCTGATTGCAATTGTGACTTCTCCATGCTTTATACATGCCAATTATTCCATAGGCAGCCAAAAGCCAGGTAACTCTCTTTGTCTCTTGCTAGTTCTTTGAATAACCCATAATATTTTCAATCCCACTAATTAACCTTCTTTCTTCTTTATCATTATAGTTTTCTTACTTTTAGCGCTAACCCTTCCTCTAGTTCGCGTGACTTGTCTATTAATCATAATCCTTGGGGTATTATATTGTGAATTCAATCACTCAAGCTATTGGGAACAGTTAATTTTCACGCTTTAAATGCGAAGATGAATCACCAAACTTCAATGTACACTTCATGTCTGATTGTCAATATTTATGATATTGGATGCATTGAGCTATGTCTTTGTAATATAGTTGTTTCAACTTTGAAGAATTTTGGTATATACTGTATTTGGAATTAAGCTGTTCATTTTTTTCGTTAAAATAGAATAGGCAGCAGAATGTGATCAAGGAGCAAAACCAAATATTATTGGAAAACATAAGAGTTGATTTTTTTGGATTAAGTGAAGTGTGTTTTGTAGTCAACAAGTTATGTAGTAGTGCTTCACCCTGCCTGTAGGTTGGCATTTTTCAAAACAGCTGTGAGCTTTCTGAAGCAGAGTATTATTTAAAAGTTTATGATTACATTCATTTGCATCCTGATATTAAATATCTTCAGTATGGCTCTAATGTTGGTCTTTTACTTTGCAGATTAATACAATTTTGCCAATATGAGAGATCAACATGCAACTGTTTTGGCTAAAGGAAAAAGCCATTCACTGACTTACATTGTATGTATGCATAAAGAAAGGACCTGTGACCACTGATCCTAAACTGAAGTGGTAGATATGACAACTTTTCGCCCCTTATTTTTTGAAATATATATTTGCTAGATAGAGGCCCTATTTGATTGCTTCACTTACTTAATTAGTGATTACATTTCTAGAGTGGTTGAAACTTGAAACAGTTTAATTAGTGATTTAAATTAGACGTACAATGAAATGTGAAATATCCATTGCTTGCGGCTCCCCCTCTTCCATTTTTTCTTTTGCCCTCCCAGGTACCTTAACCTAGCATCTTTTGAAAACACACATGCATGCAGACATACTCATATTGAAGAATTGAGAAGATGTCTGTAGATGCTGGTGTTTAACTGAACACATGGCAGTGATGACCTTATTCTTTTTCAATTTTTTTGTTTTTGGGTGAGGATGGGGGGTGGGGGTTCCTTTTGTTTCCTTTTCTTATTTAATTTGTTACTTTCCATGTGTGATGTACTTTATAATGAGTTTACTTTTGGATCTATAGTTCTGCTCAGGTAAGTATGTTATTAATAAATTGTGCTCGAAGGTGGATGCTCTAATGGTGATATTTACTTGACCATTTAGTTGTTAATTCATTGCTACTTATCTCTGAGTGGGTCAACTTGGACACGGTGTAGAAAATATGTCCAGATAAGCACAAGTCCCTGCTCTGGCAATGGAAGAGGTACTGATGTTTCAAATTTTCCTTTCCAATTTTGTAAGCTTTTTGCTTTTAGTTTGGTTATATCAAACCTAAATTCAGAGTCAATTAACTAGCATCATTAAAGTGGTGTTATGTGAGCCTGAAATTGTTTGGGTAATGGAATACTAATGAAAAAAAAAAAAGAAGTGCAGGTTGCTGCTTAATGTTGGGTAAGAGCAGTGAGTTTCGGAGCCTGTTTTGAAGATCTAGATGAAATCTGATCGACCTTCCAAAACCACCATGTGAGAGATCTCAAAAATATCTTCAGGTTAGGCACAAATTTCACCTCAATCAGTGAAGAAATGAGAAAGAAAACAGAGTGTAAAGTTGAGGAAGAAAACTGATGCGAACTCGTAAAAACCAGTCAGCGGAAGCACTGCTTAGGTTCTCTTTTGAGGATCAAAATATGTTCTACTAAGAAAATCTGCCACAGTGACATTTACAGAGCTACGGTTTTGTTGATAATTGATCTATTTAGAAATGTTCTTTGGAGCTGAAACTTTGAACACTAGAAATTAGAGTTATGATGGTTATTTGGGTTTTGGTCTCACTAAAAGATATTGAATTTTCGAATTGTAGTGAATTTTTAAAGTTAGACTGTCATTGCTGAATTCTGATGCCCTGTACTACAACCCCTACTTTGACAATACATTTGACCAAGTTAGTGTAATCAAAATCTTATTAAAATTTTACTGTATCCATTAGAGATAAAAATAAGCATGTGTACCAAATTTGAGATTAATTAACCATCATTTGCCTATGTTAATAACCTCTCAAAGTTGAATTAACTGCTGCTAAATCTCCCTTTCAGCAACACTGACCTGTACAAAATAAATAGTTAAACATGTTCAATAAATATGAAATTTGGTATGAAAACTCCCTAAAATGTCTATTTTCATATCTCACAAGTTTGTGAATTTATTGATATAGGTTCATGAATTTATTCTCAATCTAGCAAGCCTAGGTCAGAATTGGCAAGTTTGAGAGCATGAAGGATATTAGTGTGTAAACCTTGGAGGTTGAATGCATTTGACCAAGTTTGAGAGCATGAATTTGTAAACTCTTGGAGGTTGAAGGAGCTGTTATAAGACTATATTATTAACATTATAAACCTTGATTTTATGGAGTTTCATAAAGTTTAGACAAGGTTATTGACTTCATGTTCAGATCCGAGCCACACTAGGAAGTTCTTTGCAAGAATGGTTCAATTTTATTAATTCTTACATGGTGAAATTTAACAAAGTAATCTGGATTGTGTGGAGATCTTTCCAACAAAAGTGGAATGCATTTGAAGTAGCCGGTTGTATACAATATGCTCCTCTCCAAATCTCTTTTCAAAGAGTAGATTTATATTATTCTTGAATTGTGTTCCACTTGCACATTTATACTCGTTAAATTCTATGGTTACATGGTTTTTGGCTCTATGAAGTTTCTGTCGGCACATCCTTGACTATTGTATTCGTTGTTGAACTATATGATAAAACTATTTTTGGAACGGTTGAATTTTATTATGGCCAATGTACTGTGGAACTAATCAGTACATGTTCAAACCCACCCATTGGCATGTTATTGAAAATAGTTATGGAATGGTGACCTTACGGGGTGTTGATTATGAGATATTGACCCTATGGGGTATTGGTTATTAGAATTGGTTATGATATCGTGGCACGAGTGACATTTGACATAGTACTAAGAAGGGTTGGGTAATGGGCTGTGATGAAACCTTGGATTAATGACTAGAATATTGGAATGATTGATGCCATATTATGTCATGATTTATTAGCATTTTGTTAATCCCATCATTTGATCTTTCGAACTGGTGTGACTGATTGTCAAGCTTCGTTTTAATTATCCTCAATTGAGCACTTGTATTCTTGTCGTATTGTATACTTTCCAGTTAAATTTTATTTTGTAAGTCGCAGCAAAATGAACCCAAAATAGGATTTAGAATATATCTTCCTGGAGATAATAGATTGATTGGATTATTTATTTGATTGTCGTAAGATCTTTGGAGACATAATTGTAATCAGTTATTTTTTATTTGAGGACGTAATTTGAAGTTATTATTACTTTGAAGATGTCTTTTTGGATATATAATTTGAGTTGAGTTGTTGGAAACACGATAATTCGGAGTTTATTTTAGTCTTTTATCTTATTTAATGGTCCAGAAAACCTGGGTCGTTACAAAATCTCAAACTTAATTCGGTAGGTTTTCCAAGGTATTGCAAAAGAATTCATGTGCCAAAAAATACTATGCTTTTAATGGCACTTACCAGATGAAAAAGTGTTATCAATAATAAATTGTTTTATGGCACTTTCAGCAAAAAGTGCTGCGAACAACCGTCATTAGTGCATTGTCGTAAAAAGTATGTCACAAATGTACTTATTTTTGCGGCACTTGTAAATGCGATTAATTAATGCCACAAAATGCCGACATTAGCCAAAAAAATGCCACTAAGTATTCGCGACACGGGTATAGCCCACGCTTTTTTCATGTGTCAAAAAGTGTTTGGAAAACTTTTCACGGCACTTTATAACTCTTTAGTGGCAATTTTTGAATGCCGTAAAAAGCCAATTTTCTTATAGTGTCGATTTTATGTTCTCCAGTCACTTGACTCTAGCACCGAATCACCACGATACTTTCTATTGCTAACACTGAATCACCACGATGTTATTTTGTCGCCTTCGAAATCCACCAAGACGATCTTCTTTTAAGCTCTTCAATGGTGGAAGGTTTTGTATTTTCTCTACAAACAAGTTGGAGAGTTGATATACACTAATATGCCTCTCGCTTATCTTTATAGCACACGAAACCCTATCTATTTGATAGGTATATCATGTATCTTTTTACTCTTTTATTCTCACTTAGTATGTCTAGATACATACCTAAGTTATATAAAAAAAATCTGGTCAAAAGTCCCATCAATTGCAATCTTTTCTTGTAATTCGTGTAAAAAGCTTTGCATCTTTTTTCTAAGTGGCTAATGCCATTTTTAGGTTGATCTTGCCATACATCTTACAAATTTTCAAGATGTCTCTAGAATCCACCCTTTGTATGGCAAGTGCCATCATCTTGCCAATGTTTGACAACTCTCTAAAATTCATTGTAAACAACATGACAAGTGCCTATTTCATAGCTGGCTAGTGCCATCTGTGTTGTTTTGCCAGGAACCAATCTCTGAACTCTGAAAAACCTTCTGCAATGAGTCTGTCTTCTTTATCAAACCTAATGTGACCTAACAACATGTTTGAAATATGAATCAACATAAACAAAAACCTTGCAAAGTTGAATTTTAGGCAATCTACAGAGGTCTTACAATCATATTCCAAAAAGGCGTTTGAGATGTGAAAATAGAATCAGATTCTCTTATAGCTGTATCTGCAATCCAGAAAGGCTCTTGTTAAAACCTTGCACACAGGGCACTCATTGAAGACTCAAAATTCCTCCTGCAAAAGAAAACAAGCACAATCAAACACATCAACAAGCAAGAAAATACATGTGTAGACAAGGTAACCCACATGGAAAATGATCAACAGGAGCCCCTAGTGGTTATGGAAGACCTCCCTAGTCAAGTTAGACAAATGTTGATTACTGATATGATCGGCATCTCTTTGGACAATCTTTAATCTCATGTCTTGTTTTTTCTTTCTACTGTATCAAAAAACAATGTCAAAGATCAAATATAGAAGTATTCAATGACCTAGAAGAACAGTAGTCTCCAGTTTAAGTTATAAGCAAGCGCTTTTGAGTTTAATACGAAGCATGCATGCTTCGGGTCGGTTCCATGGTTTGATTCTTGGTCTTCTTAGTCGGGGTTAGTTTGGATCCATTTGAGTGTTAGGTATTTATATTAGAAAACATGCTTTGTGTATTAGTATTTATTAATAAATTAGTTATTCCATTTTAATAAGAATCTGTGTGAACAATGTTTGTATTGCGTTATTTATTTAATGATTATGTATGTGTGTCTCTTATTTTATATAGTAGATGATTTGGTGTGTAAAGTACGGTTTACATATGAAATATCAGATCATCGGTTCTCATAGAATATAAGTTTATCGTTCACACTTTTAAATGGAACTGGACACACTATTAGTAAAACTGTAGCACAAGATTTTAATAGGTCTATCTTGACTCTAGGGAATGGTATAATTCCAATTCCTTGCACTAGTACACTTTGTGTGTATTGAACAGAATCATGTTGAGGTAATTTTTTTTATACTGACTATATAAAATAATTAATACCTCATGACTATTACGAGTGTTTATACTCTTAAACCTAATACAATAAATAGACACGTACATATAGTGTTTATTGTTTTGATTGACAGAAGACTAAGATTTTTTATGGATCAATAAATTTAGTGAGTTAGACAATAACATTATGTGTATGGTGACTATTAATTGTTGATAGAATTCACGTTATGGTATAGGGATTGATAATACCTCATTGAGGAAGCTTATAAATTTTGATTATGTCAAACCATACAAGTAGATTATGAATCTGACATATCAAATACGTTAAGTGGAAGGTTTCAAGGAATTAAATGAGTCTATTAAATTTAATTATCAGTAATTATATTTAATAGTCGGGTATCTGTAATCTTAACGTGGGGAAATAAATAAACATTTAATAATATAAAACTCGAAATATAATTCCTAATATAACAGGGAGTGCAATTATAATTCATTAGTTGTACAAATTATAATTTACGTAAATAGGGATTAATCTTGATTGGATTAGGAATATTTATGTGCGTAAGAAGCCCTATCTATACTAATCATATGGTTCATGCTGTAGTTTCTATATATACACACTTTAAGAGTAGCTAGGGTTATACTTGCTCATAATTGAGAGATACACATTTTTGTGAGGAAGAGAAATCTTAGCAACGGCGACTCACTTTTTCTGGAATAAGACGTGTATGATGGATACAGTAGAAGTCTGAAAGTTGAGTTCGAGCAGTTAATTCGTACTTGTTGCTGTTACTTGTTATTTGGGATCAAACCAAATAAATCTCGAAGGTATGATTCTAATCACGTAGATTAGGCTATGCTAATCAGATCAAAATTTTTGGTATTATGCGTATACACTATAGTCAGGTCATAGAAAATTCCGCAGTCTCCAGCATCGAGTTGATTCTTCTATCTTGTATAAAAGTTTGATTTATTCCTTCAAGAATTCAAAAAAAAAATATACTCGGTTTTGTATCTCAATTTCACAAAAACTTATATAAAATAACTTACAAAATAGATCAATATTATTTAATTAAGTATAACAAATAATAATTTTTAAAAATTATATACATTATATATATGACGATTGTGACATACAAAAATTAAGTCTTGAGGCCGTTCGGGTCTCAAAAATAAGAACCCAAGAACTGAATCAAATTTATCGAACTAAACCAACCCATGGAGGACCAAGTTGGGTTTTTTTTTTTTGTTGGTTCAGCAGTCAGAAGTGTCGAACCCATTTGCACATTGCTTGACTAATCCCTTCCACTGATCTGGTCAAAGCCAGGTCATTCAACCCAAAACTAGGGAATTCATAAGGGTTTAATCATTGAAATCTTTAGGTTCTTTTGTGTGCTCCTAATCTGTAAGACCCTCACTCACAATCGGATGCAATTTCATACAAAACAAGGTGCAGGTTGGTGTACAAATTTCTCCACCGTTGAATTTAGAATGTTAACAATTGGTGCAGTTGATGAGAATTCAGAAGCAAAGGAGGGATTTAATTAAATTGTTTTCCCCACATTTATGTGATGGTAACACTATGTTTGAATTTTGAATTTATATAAAAAAAGAAAAAAAAGCGAAACAATCTGAAAATAAAACGTAATGAAGAAGTTAAATTTCTTTCTTTCTTTCTTTTGTTAGGTTAGAAAAATGTGACTAAAATGAATTACCTACTAAACAATAAATATGTATAAGTAAATTCATTTTCCTTAATAAATCTCAAATCCAAACACAACATAAGAAATCAAATGGTTAACATGATTAGAAGGCCAATTTTTTTTTTCCTTTTATCCTCCAGATGTTTTAGGACTTGTTAACAAAACAGAAGTCTCACAAGTTTATTGGGTTGAGTATGAAAAAAGGCAGAGACAAGGTCCATTAATTTGGAACATCTCTCAAATTCATTGTGAAATGGTAAGGAGTATTTTCAAATATCATTTTTTCCTGGAACAATCACAAGGAAAACAATAGCAATTTTTTTTTTCGTTGCTAATCGGGTGCTCGAACCAACTTGTGTGGCACAAAAGAAACGATGAAAAAGAAATTGGACAACGGTTGACACCCACTTTAATCACATCAGAAATCCTTTTCGATTATGCCAAATTTCCCAGGCACCCTGGAAGTTTGGTGAGTCAACATCCATTACCAATCCTTCGAAATGAAAGTAATCAACGCGGAAATATCAATGACAGATCTAGCTACATAGCTAATCTTGAAGTCTCCATACGGCAAAGCATGACTTTATCTTTCTTTCCCAATCTCTTTCCGTTTGTATTAGTGATGTATAGTGGAAATCATGAATCCATAATATTTGACTGTAGAATCGTTTAAAACTTACTAGTCTGGTTGCAAACATGGTAGTGACCAAGATCCATAATACACTATGGATCATATTAGTTTTTGGCCTAACTCTGCCGTTTAGGTTTGGAATTTGCGATTTTACAGTTTTAGGAAACTTTTATTTTGGTTATCATTTGGTCAAAAGTTAAAGCTTTTATCTAAGTTTTTTTTCTGAATGTTTCTTTAAAATTTTAGTATTTGAATTTAACTCAAATTTGTAGTTTTTGGTATGTTCCTTATTGCCTTAGTTTCTGTTAATTTAAATCAAACTTTTGATGATTTAATAACATAGTTCATTCAAAGAATTTGTTTCTCTTATGTTCTTATATCTTGTTCTACATAACAACACACTTGTTCATGTTATTCCCTGACTTAACTTCAGAGATCATGAGAACAAATTCACCCCAAACTTTTCTTTAATTTTGTTCTCGGGCACATTAAGTCCAACTAATTTCTTAATTGTTAGGTTCAACTAACTTTTAAATTGGTAGGTTCTATGATGACTGAGAACCGATATTAACATAAGAAGATTAAATAACTAAACTAAATTATGTTATGAGAGCTTTTCACTTGATCTGAGATCAACCCTAAACTTAGGTTTGCCATGTGCGCGCATTGAGGTTTAAGTAGGGTTGGGCTTCTCTCTAATTTGGTGGGAACTGGAGATCTCTAATTCAATGTATAAGGTTGCAATACATCATTGAAATTAGTGGTCTACAAATTACCACATCATTTAAAATTTCAAAACTATAATATGTTATACGAATTACATCCTAATTACATCTTGGTGTTATGGCTCTTTCGCGTCTATTGATCTTGAGCTAGAAATTTCCATTTTGCTACCAAAACTAGAGAGAGGAGCCAAATATAATCTTGCCAAAATCAAAACAAGGTTGTATCTATCCTGAGTCCAGTCCAGGCTGCACCAAATCTAGTAAAATCTGTACGAGTAATGCTGCAATACGATTACTGGATTATTAAAAGTTCAAGACACAAACGTCATTTCTGCATGTGAGGGTAAAATTGCATATATTTAGGATAGCCATCGATTCGATAACCCGTTAGGCTAATCTTTGCTCGCCTATCATTTATAGACTTTGTGATTATACATTGGCTCATAGGACTAGACCGAATTTTTTTTTTTTGAAGTCTGACAATGTTAATAAACAGATTTGAGAATTTTGTTTTTAGTCCATTGACCCACAAAATATGTACAAAATAAATTTATATTTTAATTATTATATGTTATTTTTGGAGAAGAAAAATGTTTATTAGAAAATTAATAAAAAGATTTGAGCACTTAAATTTTAATTAATAAAAAGCACACAAACTACTTTGATTATCAAATCAATTATGTTCAATATGAGAAATAAATAAATGTGCAAACTTGGGAAGTCTATAGATTTTACTATAGGTGAGCTTGGGAAAAAAAAATGTTTTTAAACCCGAGGTCAAGCCAAATGGGGCTCGGGGCCAATGCATCTCTTTTGTTATTTAGTGTAGGTTCGGCCTAGTCTCGACCAATATCTAATCCTATATATTCTTGACTATGCAATGACGATAGTTTCATGCACGATACTCAATTTTTTTTTATAATGTGACAGCTTTAAAAAAAAAGAAAAAAAGAGAAAGTTAGAACAGAGTGATGTGGGCGTGGAGGAGCCCATACGGCAAGGCATTTTCATTTTCCATCACTTGTAGTATACTTTTGCCATCACCACCTCCTTTTCTTCTATAGTTTTCCTCTCACAACGCACTTCAAACTCAACAGCTAGCACATTTTTCATTCTATGTGCTTTGTTCTAGCTTTGGTTATGGACCACGTTGGTTCCAACTTGCCCCTCTCCTGTCAGCTCCGAAAGGATAAAAAATTAAATTAAAGTTTCTCTCGAGGTTGATCACAAGAACTTTCAAGGTTTTGATGGAAACGATTGACTTGACATCTTCATATGATTCCAAACTTAATAGAGAGGGACATTTTGTTTGCTTGTGGGAGTATTATGCACGGGGTTTAAAAAAAAAAAAAAATGCTATTATTTCACAAAAATTGGTTGTAAATTCTATCAAAATAAGGAGTAATGCATTTTTATAACATCAAAATAATATTTTATTTAAAGTGAAAAATTCTCATTCAATGGCATTATTTTGTACAAAAATTTTGTATGATTTTTTTAATTGTATAACATTACTCTAAAAAATACCTTACTCATTACATCTATATAGAGGATTGTGGTTGCTGCGTTAAGAAGTGGTATTTGGGGGTCATTTTGCTTGTGTTGTGAATTAAATAATTAAGTTACGTTCGACAAAAGATCTTGTATTAGAACTTCACCACTTACCCGAAAATTACAATATTTTACTGATGTTTGGCCGGCTTTTCGCAATGTGTGTTGAGAACTTAAATAACTCAAGAAAATTTTGATTTTTATAGAATGATATGTCAGTGTTATTTTTATAATTAAAATTTATCTTCGTGAGTTATTGTTTTATTAAAAGGTCCTAACTTAATCAAATTATTCTATACACAATTTTTGTATGTACACTTTTTTCATTTGTATTGTATTACAGATAATTAAAGTAAAACCCATTTTTGTAGCTTAAAACTTTTTATATGAGTAGTTGAGAAAAAGGGCATAGTTGTCATCCTATCTAGATGCATGCATTTGGTGTCTCACATCTAGTTATGTGTCTTAATGAAAAAGGAGATTCAATGCATGATTAATTTGGTTGCCTTCAAGACAAATCCAAGCATTGCATGGTTGGATGTAAAGATCATTTCTAGCCCATCACTTTGGCCAAAATGAAACAAGAAGAGGTCACTGCAAATGCTCAAATGTAGCAATAGTTACTTTAGTTCTGTCTCTCAAATCACTACTTGCAATGGAACTAGTCATAGTTTCTGGCTGCGAATGCTGACATTTCTGGCCTACAAAATTGACTATTAGGCCCTAAAATGCTAGGAATTCTAGAGAATGGGCAGTGCATGTGGCTTTGGTGGCATCCAACAACTAAAGAGAAACATGTGGCAAATGATCCCTCAATAAAATGGGTGGACCCATTTATTCAACATTGACCCAAACACTTTACATATGGATGTAGCTATGCCCCTTTGATCTCTTTAGAAAAGAAAAATGTATAGAATAATAAAAAGACAAAAATCAAAAGAATAAAGCAGACAAAATAAACAAAAAAAATAAGAAAATACAGACAAAAAAATAAAGGAAAGATTCCATGAAAAATAGATAAGGACTTGATGATGGCCAACCCACCTAGACGAGACAAGCAATAAGTGGGATTCTCTGCCCATCTCTGATCTCCCCAACTTACCCCACCACCTACCCCACCTCATTTTGTCCACATATTTTTGTATGGAAGAATTAATATATTTTGATAAGAAATAGAATTCAAAAAGAAATTTAGGTCTATATTATGCTAAAGTTGGAATTCATTTACCACATATTATGCGAAAAATTAGATTCAATCACTCTCCGCAAATATTTTAAGAGGAGCTGGCATTAACTGAGTGGCTATCACTCACTGACTGATGCTAGCAATCTTAAATATAATTCATTAACCGATGATGAATTCCAACTAATGCCAATATAGTTGGTGAGTGATGAACACTCATGGCTCATGCTATCATATTTCATGTTCCAACAACATTTCTAAATATACTAGTCAAATATTGAGAATATACTGTTAATTTTTACAAAATGTCATAAGTTTAACACGTAATATTTTAAAAACTTAACTAATACATAACGCACACATGAAATAATACATTTTTAACACCTGACTAATGCAGTAGGGTAACTGGTACATTTGATAATTACAACCGGAATCAAATCTCATTTCTTTTGCAAAACAATAAATGATTAGTTTTAATTTTACAAAAATATGAGTTTGAATATTATTTCCTAAACTTTTCCTTGCCTAAGCATTAATTCTTCCCTTTTCCTTTTCACATTTTGACTATTTTTAAATATTTGTTTATACATTTATAATAAATAAAAAAAAGAAAGAAAAAGAGACAACAAAACATTTCTTTAACTGCCTGTCCCCAACTGATACCAAGGGGCGTGCCTATCACGTGACAGATGCCCCAATGAATACAATGTCAGACCAATACTTTTGACAAAATGTTTCACTCTGAAGGCAAGGCAATTAACAAGGGTATTACTGTCTTTTTATCACTACCGTGCAATCACACGCTATTAGGTTCGTGGGGTTGCAATTGTGAAATTCTTGCAAAATGAAACGTTGACGAGACGAGTCAACTCAGTTAAGCTCTGCCGTAATGGGGTGAATGTCTTTGAGCAGACCAACCACCTGCTGCATTGTGGGTCTTTTCCCAAGTCTCTCCGCCGTACACAAATACCCAACTCGGAGGCACTCCACCATCTCATTCACTGAGTCACCACCGAGTCTCAGCCTCGAGTCCAACGCACTCACTCCAAGTTCTTGCTTCACCAACCTCCTCACCCACTCAACCGTCTCGTCCGACCCGAGCCTACCCGTCAACAACTCGACCAACACCACACCAAAACTGTACACGTCAGCCTCCGGGGACCCACCAACTCGGTCCTGTCTCAGTCCAAAATCGGTAATCCGGGGCTCGAAGTCGTCAGCAAGTAGAATGTTGGAGGGAACCAAGTGGCCGTGCACCACCGTCTTGGACCGCGCATGGTGGAGGTAGGCGAGTCCACGTGCAATGCCAACTGCAATGCGGTGGCGAGTGCGCCATTCCATCTTTTCCGGTGACGAGATATGGGGTCCATTCTCTCCGTCGTTGCGATGCTCCCAGGTGTCAGTGCTCCAGTCCTCCACGTTGGGGGCCCCAGTTGGGAGCTCGTGAAGCCATCGGTGCAAGTCACCGTTGGCCATAAACTCATACAACACTAGCTTCTCTTTACCTGGAAATTGAGGAAACACACCATGCATTGGCTCAAATAGACAAATTTAAGTTGAAAAAAATTATTATAATAATATGCAAACATAAATTTTGTAAAAAGTTTTCATACTAATACCATGAAAGTTGGGTAATGCTATATCAATATAATTTCTATAAATGAGTGATTATTTCATTTCAAATCAAAGTCATTTTGGCTCATAATTTCATTACAATCACACCATTTTGGTAGAATTTTGTTATCAAAAATCCTATATTACTGACTTTTCCATTAAATTTGTTAACATTATCAATTTAAGTTAAGCCCCATTTAACTTTGTTGTCATCATCACTTAAGAGACCAACCAAGCATCACCATGTTATATTAAGATAGGGAAATTGATAGA
Source organism: Euryodendron excelsum (assembly GCA_033060915.1). Taxonomy (NCBI): domain Eukaryota; kingdom Viridiplantae; phylum Streptophyta; class Magnoliopsida; order Ericales; family Pentaphylacaceae; genus Euryodendron; species Euryodendron excelsum. The sequence goes on from CM065398.1 coordinate 24,962,685, forward strand.
GGTATCGAATTGTTTCACATATATTCAGGCAATGTTGACAATAAGATTTTGCAAAATTTTCTTATAGTAATTTTTTGTATATAGATACAAGAAAATTCTATTTTTATATAATTTTTGTACAAAAAAAACTTCACCAAAACAACATGACAATGGTATTTTTAAAATTATAAACGAAAATAGTCAATTTTTTTTGTTTGAAATGAAAATACTACAAATAGTTATATCATTCTGTATAAAAATTATATTTGTATAGCATTACTTATACATCAATTCTGACCACATCGTTATGTAAAGCTAGTCATATTTATGCAAATTTCACTCAAAATCACTAAATAATATCAACTTTGATGCCAATGGAATTAAAATTTCCCAGTTTCCTTGTACACTAGAGTAATGAATGGACATTTATTGTATAAAACTACTAAACATGCATGCTATAAAAATATAAATATTATTAATTCCTTGAGGAGCTCATAATTTTAAAATGTTATTATCACATCATTTAAATTTGTATACTAATTTTATGTTAAAAAATATTAAGTTGATAGTTGTCATTTCGCAATTGTGTCTAGCGCTTTTCATATTATGCTTGTTACCAATTTGTTTTGGTTATGCTTGTCACCCTTTTGTTTTGGTAATGAAACCTACTCAACATACTAATAAACACTTTCAAACGTTTGACTACTTTGAAAACCATGGCTAGTACAGTAGCATCCGACGAAGTTTCACAGTTCAAAAATTGAATCTATTACCAAACTAAAATACTCACGAATTCCAACAACGTAATCATTAATTCATATCCAGCGTTCGATTTACGTGACACTGATACGGTGTACGACACTTTTCTCAAGCATTGAATCACGTGAATGGCATTTAATATGGTAGGTTAAACACTGCCAAATCAAAAAAGAGAGAGAGAGAGAGAGCGCTAATGAGTACAATACCTGCAATGCAGTAACCTGAAATAGGCAACAGGTTGGGGTGCCTTAGACTGGCCAGGTCTTCAAACATGGCTACAGCTTCATCATGATCAACGGCTCTGGCGTGCTCTAGGACCTTGATTGCCACGTGGAGATCACCCGGAAGCACAGCCCTGTACACGGGGCCACACCTGCCCTCTGCTAGTAAGGATTCCTTGCCAAAGTGTGACGTGGCAACGATCAGGTCCTTGAATGTAAGGTTCATCAAGGGCTTCTCAAACACCACCACCGGTGCCGAGCATGGCTCTTTGATGTCTGCGACCCAAGATGATCCTGACTCGGTCTCGAAAGAAAACGGCCCTGATTTGTCAATCTTGAACGGTAAGTGAATTGGTTGAGAGATTGACCATTTGTTCCTCCTGCCCATCTTTCTCTTCCTGTACATGCAATACACGGAAGACAAAACCATGGCGAAAACAAAACTTGATGATGCAATCGACAAGGCTAAGACTAGAGTTCTGGTTTTTGATTTGGGTCTTCGTTTCGTGACATTTTCGGAGATGGGTTTTTTATTTTGGCGTGGTTTGGCCGGTGGGGTTGTTGAATGAGGCTTTATATGGCGGTTTTGGGGCTTTGAAGTGCTGAAATTGCCAGCATGAATGAATGCAAACTTGCCAAATCTTTGAACCTTTTCTGGACCTATTTGGCCTGTGAAGTTGTTGAATGAGAGATTCAAGAACTTGAGACCATCCAGAGGGGGAAAATCAGAAGGAAATGAGCCATTCATTTTGTTTTTGGATACATCCAAGTATTTCAATAAGTGAAGACTAGAGATGGGTTTTGAATTTCCTGAAATATTGCAGCTTGAAAGGTCAAGATGTTGAAGCTTGGTCAAGTTGGGGAACCCAGAAGGCAAGAGTTTGAGATCATTATGTGAGAGGTCAAGAACAGTAAGGTTTGGGAAAGCAGAGAGATGAGCCAAGTTGGTGAACCTGTTGGTGGACAGATTGAGGACCTCAATGGACGAAACTGGACCTATTTGTGAACTGGGTTCGAACCCAATGGTCCCTCCTAACCGGTTCTTGGAGAGATTGACCTGAACCAGAGTTTGGATGGACCAAAACCAGCCGGGAACGGAGCCTTCCAGGGAGTTGTTTGAGAGATCAATTGTATGCAACTGAGACATGTTTCTGAGGAACCTCCATGAAAGAATACCACGCAGATTCCTGGACGAGAGGTTTAGCTTTCTTATTGGAGGGCTTGAACAGTTGAAATAAGAGGAATTGAACCAAGAGGAGTTGAAGCCAGAGACGGAGCTGAAGGCCTTGGACACCATTTCTTGGTCTGTAGTACTGTTGCATGAGCATTCCACAATTGCTAAAAGCGACATGAGAAGCATGAATTTGAGGATGATCTCCATCTGCTAACTTCAAGATTTTCAACCTCCTGCGGTTGTTTTGCCTCCCATGCTATAGAGAGAGAGAGAGAGAGAGAGAGAGAGAGAGAGAGAGGTGCTTTCAGCTCCGGGCACTTTTTTGTGTCACTGAGAGAGATCTAAGGAGAAAAAAGAAAAAAGGCGAATACGGTAGAGAGAGATCTATATAGAGAAGAGTGAGAGTTTTTTTTTGCAGAATTACTGCAATTTTTTCGGTGGTTGTTTAAAAGAAAATAATATTTGACAATTATTAAAAAATTTAATTAGTCCATAGGGGTGCTGGAGATTATAGTTACCAGAATAGATAGTAAAAGTGGAAAACGTCAAAGAAAATATAAGCAAAAAAGTAAAAAATAATTGAAAATTTTAATAAGAAATTTTTTAAAGACTCAAAAGAGATTTTGAAAGAATTTAATGAAACCTTTAAAAAATTTAGTAGAGACCTTTGAGAAACTGAATGGAGATCTTTAGAAAATTTAATGAAAACTTATACAAATAATTTTACAGATACTTAGTTAAAATTTAAAGAAATAATGTATAAAAATTAATATTTTAAATTTTCGAAGCTTTTTTCAAGAATTTTTTCTAAATTTTTCAAGAGTTTCTACAAAGTATCACAAGAGTTTTTCAAGAGTTTGTTAAATGTTTCTCAAAAGTTTCAAAAAGTTTCCCTCGCGTTTTTAAAATGTTTTCTTAAATTTTTGAAACGAGTTTTGTACCGATATCAGAAACGCATTTTTTCCTTCAAAACGAGTTTCCCAATAATTATGGGAGAGACCATAGTTCCCGAAAACTCATTCAAAAGCTGAAAGCGCGTTTCTCCGGAAACTTGTTTATGGTACGAGTACGATACTCGTTTAAAAATTTTTTAGAAACGTTCTAAAAATTGAGGAAAAATATTTTGGAAACTTTATGAAAATTGTAGAAAAATTTAGAGTAAACGCTTCGAAAACTTAAAATATTAATTTTTATACTTTTTTTCTCTTTAAATTCTAACTAAGTGTTTATGAAATTATTCATGTAAGTTTTCACTAAGTTTCTTAAAAGTCTTTTGAATTTCACAAAAACTTCTTAATAAAATTCTTATTAAGTTTCTCAATTGTTCCGCTTTCCGTTTCTCCACACATTTTTTCAATTTCGTTATCTCTAACGTTTTCACATAAGACTTTCATTTTGGTAACTATAAAAAAGACGCATGTAAGTTTAATTAAAGACTGTGAAATGAAAATTCCATGTTAAGCTAAGTTTAATTCATTTTCATGTTTTTCTTCCCTAAGACATTGAAACTCTTAGGACTCGTATTGTGCTAACTGCTAATAGACCGAAAATGGAAGAAGAAAAACTTATGCTAATAGACCATAGAATGATTGTTAATATGTTTGAAAGTTCAAGTTATGCCTAGTGTGGGTTGAATTTGATGTAATTAATTAAATGATTTTTCTTCATATTTTTTAAACCCCTTTAAATTGAAATTCAAGTTTTATGTATTTTTTTTTTAATTTATGTTTTACCTTTTTACCCAGAAAAACTAACAAAAAAAATCATAAGCTGATCCAAACTAATCCTAGGTTCATAGAATCCTATTTGATATCTTATTTTTGAGAGTTAAATTCATCCTACTGTCTTCTGTGCTAAAAAAATGGTATAATAAAATCTGTTTAACATTTTAGTTGCATTATTATCCAAAACCACCTCTCTCCCATTCTTCCTCATAGAATTTGTTCATTTGAAGAGGACAAATGCATAATAAGTAATAAAGCACTAGATTCTAACAAATTTTCAAGTTTCTTTTAATTATTTTTTCCCCATTTTCGCTATATTACAATTTTAACTGGTTGCCTCACTGTTGGAGCACTACAAACTTGCTGATGAGACAAGACTTCAATCCACCCCTGCCCCTTTCCCAAGTTTGCCGTGTCAAAAAAACAAGAAAAGAAACTCCTCGAGTCAAGATAGATAGTTCCGTTTGCGCGTAATTACTCTTAGAACTTAGAAGAAAAAAAAAGGCAAATGTTAAAATTGTACAGAGTGTTAGAATTTATATTTTTAAAATTGTCAACATTAAAAGCATAATTATTAATATTATGTACAATCAAATAAAATATATTTAAAATGTATACTTAAGACAAATGTTAGCAAGACTCGAAAAAAAATATCTAAGTTGAAATGTTTGACACATAGTTACAACCAACAATGCCCATTAGAATGATGAAACGGTGGAAGTTGTAATGTTATGTGTTGTGTGTTTGTGTTGGACTAATCAACCTCACCATAGCTTGATTTGACTCTGAAATTTGAATTTCTTCCTCTGTTAGTCAGTCAGTCAAAAGTACCACCGGTGGGTGATGCGCAGATTGCGAAATATCTTTCTTCACAAGTTTTTTTTTCACTCTCTGTTTATTTTTTGAGGCAAGTTCTTTACAAGATTATATATATATTATGACCAAGTGTCCAGATTATTTTGCGTATATTTTTATTAATTTTGAAATATGTATAATTTTTTTATTTGACACAAACACAATAATTAATATACCAAAGATCTTAATAATGTCCCAAAAAATTTATAACACCTTCATAAAATTATATAATAACCATATTGAATCTTTAATGTCACCTCTTTAATCACCCAAAAGTTCTACTTGTTTGGAGGAGAGGAGTTATCCCGAGACAATAGCTCTACTATCCTGAGAAGGATTTTGTTCCTCTAATTTGCCACAATATATATATATATATATATATATATGTTTGTTTTCACCTTTAGTTGCACACAGCCGTGCCCGGGCATTGGTAGCAAAAATCCTTGGTTGGATAGTAAAAGTCACATTACACATATCACTCTAACTTTTGCTCTAAAGTACAATTTGATAAGTTCAAAGAAAGATTTTGTTGCATGATCTACTTGGTTATAACTTATGTATTGTTAGTATAATTTCAACAACTAGTCTGTATTGATGAGACTTATATACAAAAAAATCAATATTATGAGATAATTTCGGCCATTTGCTTTTATACCAAAAGATCTGGCTATCAGAATACTTCAAAATTATTCTAATAAATTGTTTAACGAATTGAAAAATGTTTACATTATTTAAATCAAACTAATTTTTTTTAAGAGTAATGCATCAAAAATCCAAAATTTTGAAAATAAAAGCGTTGAATGATAATACAAGATTGTACACTCTTTAATTATTATTTTTTCAATCTAGACCCTCAATCGATCATCCTTTCGAGTTTATATACTGTCACCGTTCATATTAATTATGTAAATTTAATGTATTTATTAAATAATAATTAATAGAAAAGGAGTGTGAGGAGAAATTTAAAACCCCACCCTTGTAATAAGGATCAATTGCTAGGTGCTTGAGAATCTGTTTGATAAGATTTTTTTACTTAATTTTTTTTTAACTTATAAGTAAAAAAGTTAGAACCAATTGACTTTTTTAAAATTTTTTTATTTATTTTTAACTTATAAAAAAAGTTAGAACCAATTGACTTTTTTTAAACTTTTTATTTATTTTTAACTTATAAAAGCAAAAAAAAAATTAATTTTTTTATTTATAAACCAAAAAACCAGAACTAAAAAAATTCAAAAAAAATGTACCAAACGGCGTGAGTTACACTGGCCAAACCGCCGTCCAACTTGAAGATTCTTTGGGTCCCACATTTTAACAGTTGATTATGATATGCGGCAGATGATGCCATCACGCGGGACACTTAATAGACGGCCGTTTACACTATTGTAATAGCGATGGTATGCACCATGCACTCAAGAGTGGACGTCGGGTTTACACAAAATTTTTTTTTATGGGGTTTAAAATTAAATTTTAAAACTGTTAAATAAATAAATTTTATTTTTAAGTTCGTTTATTTAACATAAAATTTATTTAATATATAATTTTAATTTAAATATATAAAATTTATTAATATAATATAAAAAATTTAATTATATATATAATATTAAAATATATTATTTTATATATATTTCGTATTGTGTCAAATTTAATTTTTTTAAATTTTATAATTTATGAGTAAACTTGAGAGCGGCTGTCAGCTCATGGCTCCTAATCTGCAGTGTGATAACGTGGGATGCACGTCCATTGCCCTTCATGGGTTGTGATCAGTATACTGGATCTTGACCGTCAGAACTTTGAAGGCTACTTTTAATAATTTGTTTTCTGGCCAAACAAGCTCTGCTGTGTAGTTGAGAATGGGTTTACTTTTATAATTTACTAGCAATCACTGCACACACAAATAGAATCTACTTTTATATTCATGAAGATTTAAATTTTGTTCGGAAGCGCCGGTTAATTATCTCTATTAAAATAACAAAATTAAATAAGTAGAAAATATATTTTTTCCCCAAACCAACTCAGCATTGGTCCTTTTTGTTTTTCTGTTAAAAACATCAAATAATAAAATGAGATGAAACTGTGCCTAATTCACTTTATGAGATTCTCAAATAACACCCTCAATAGATGATCCTGTTTTTTTAAATAAAAAAAATTTGTATATTAATCACCCAAACCGGGGACTTAAATATTTCGACCTTGTCGAGATTTAAACTCTTAAACCCAGCAACTAAGATTTCAAAGTTGTCAATTGAATGTCATTAGACCATATGGGTACTGGACCCTGTAAAATAAAACTTCAAACATTAATAGTCCGTTTGGTATTGCTTTTTGTTTTTATTTTTTGTTATGTATTTTTATTTTGTGTTTATGTTGTGTGTTTTTTGTGGTCTATTAATGGGCAGTTATAAATTATCGTTGTGCCAATGGTACTAGATTAATCTTTATTGTTTTTAGTCTCTTTTTCTTCAAATTTTTTAAAAAACTATAAAAAAAAATTTTGACTATTTTTTGTTTTTTTTGTAAAGTTGCCAGTTCAAGGCAATTATTTTAGGGTGATCAGTTAAGATTATTCTAGGGTGATCAATTTTTTTGAGACTAAGAAATTATTCAGTGCTCTTGGAGCGCTACACGTCTTTTTTCATCTACTCATATGAGGGTAGTCTCTCACTTGTGTGATCTAGTAGGGGGATCCTATTATTATGTGAATAGTGGAGTAAAGATGATATGGTGCTCTAGAATACTGAATAATTTTTCTTGAGTAACACGATCCTTCATTTTATTCTATTTTCTCTTAAATTTTTTTTCCCTTTATTTTTCCTCAAATAAATACAAATTCTAAACACAGCATGAATAATCATTAGTATTGATACAAATAGTCATGATGAAATACTAAATACTGGCACGGTGAACTGTCACTCATCGTCTGATCCGCGCCACATCAATTGAGTTCAATTGATGTAGCGCGGATCGGACGGTGAGTGACCGTCCACTGCGTCCGTGTTTAGACTTTTCCATAGTCATGTAGAAGTAATTATGTAAGCTACACCATTGATTGATTAATTTTTATATGGTGCCTAATTGAATTAGAATCATTGAAGCTGGCTTTTGTTGTAACTTCTTGACAAGAAGGGTAAGTTTCATTTGTGAAGTCTCATTGACGAAAGGTATGAAAAACTGCGGGCGTGGGAACATTCACTTTGAAGAGTCAAAGTATGGATAGGCAATCATGTTTACAATTTGCAAAGACTCTTGACAACTTCCAAAGTCGTTGACCCTAAGTCAAGAGTCCCTTTAGTGGGTGATTGAAGCTTTACGTGGACTTTACTAGCTCCACGTGTTAGAACCCTTTGGAATCATATTCCACCTCCATTCACACCCTGTTTAAAAGAAAAGCTCTATGCAAGCGAGAACCTAATTACCACGTTCTCTCCTTCTCGTCTTTTAAGTTTAAAATTTATTAGGTGCTATTAATTTTTAAAATTATTTTTAAAAATTTTATCTTGATAATTATTAAATTTGTGTGAAATGAGATTATATATGTCTCGAAATTAATCGTGGTGCACACAAACTAACTCAAATACTCGATTAGTAAAAAAAAAAATAATAAAAAAAAGAACCTAACAATTCAATCGCAAGAAATAGTGTAATGAAATGAGAGCGGATCTTGAGATGAACAGTAAACTCAAACATTGCAAGTTCGAATCCCACCTAGCCCACTCTAATCGTAATTGGTACTTGTGATTTGTTAATTGTATATATCTAGGGTTTAAGCTCTTGGAGCGAGTCCTATGTAACCTTGCCCATAAGAGGTTCCTCATTTAGGAGTTGGTGGAGAAAGGAACTTAACAATTCCCTTTCCTGCAATGTAGTTTCCTCCATGGACACATTTTCAGAAAAAGGGAAGAGTTAATATAGTCTCCTCCATGGACCCATAAATAGAAGGATTCACTGGAAGTTCCCTTACATTGTATAGATCAGTATTCCCAAGATCAAAAGACAATGGAACTAAGTTTGCTTAGGGGTGTGCATTAGTCAGTTCTTTTAAGTATTGAATTGAACTCATAATCAAACCGTATGTGACTTGATCTATTCATTAAAAATATTTACTATAGTAGAAACGACAATGATTTCCTACAGTCTAGGATGAAAGAATTTCTCCTACTCTATGTACGTGACAGCACACCAAGCTATCACATATTAAAATTGTATTATTAATCTAATTAAATTCTTCATAGATTCTAAGCATATATTTGTAAAAAATATTTAAATAAAAAATAAATATATAAATACATGACTAAATGGTATACTGCCACGTACAAAGATCTTTTTTATATGACGATTTTGTGTAAAAATATTTATTTAAATTATAATCATAACCAATGAGCTTGAGACATAAATTGGAATATACAATTTATAAGATTTTGTAAAAAAGATATATATATATATATATATATAAAGGAATCAGTCCTAGAAATATTAGTTCGGGTTACCCAATCGTCAACATGAGAACAGAACCGGTGTTGACAGTTCACAATTTTTCGACCCAAAACCTGATTTATATGGTTCTTGTGTGTACCCCTAAAAACTATTGAAGAATGCTAATGCTATACATGTACAAACTTTATATTAACAGTAGGGTATTGATACTTCATATTTCCTGAATGTTCTTCCTCTGGTCTAATTACTGAAAGAATAAACTAGCCCCAATGACAAAAGGTAGCGTCCAATACAACCCACCCACTTGTATCAACTTATTCAAATTCCATTCCACTAATAAATTTCAATGGATTTGGAAGCTAGTAGGAAACTTGATCCACACTTCACGTCATTATATATAAGTTCATCTAACCTGCCCCATCGCGTGTTCTTTGCCTTATTTTTCTTGTTTTTTTCCTTCTTTTCGTTATCAAATAAGGTATATTTGAATTGTTTTGGAGGGTATTTTAATCGATGGCTAATGACATTACCTAACCCCATATCGATCCAAAAACCAAAATTCCAAATGGAATGACAACTGGGACTTAGGATTATATACAACTAATACCAAATCCTACCCCTCCACCTTAAAGTCTACATTCCACATTAATAAAGGATTAATAGTTGGATTTTTCAGTGATATAGATTGAATTCATAGTTATTACACAGTACGAAACGAACAAATTGATCTGTTTGCTTGTTGACTAGAGGATTGACATGAAAATAAAATCCATCGTCACACAATGATTCTGCAAAATTCCCAATCAGTGGATTTGAAATTCATTTCTTCTTCCCAGAGGTTGAAAATGTCCCACTAGTGGTTTGCTCTAGTTTCAAGTATTGACTTGTGTTAATATTAGTTGGATTTTCGTTCTCCGCAGGCAGTTGGACAAGTTGGTGTTAGGTACTTTGAATTTGGTTAGAAAATTATACAACTTATTTTCAATTCCCAATTATGTCCACTTCAAGCTAGTTAGAAAAAAAATACTAACATCAGCAGTGCCGGGTGAACATGCCAAGTCAGTTAGGGCCCACCTACCCTAGAGGCCCACAGGTAATGTGACACACATCAGTTGGCACCTTATCAACAAGCGCAATTGATGCTAGAGCTCATCTGAAGAATATATTCGGCTGAATAGATCACTAGCCCAACTAATGCTATGTTTGGATCTTGGGATTTATCTAGAAAAAGAAAAATAAAAAAAGTGCACAAGATGCAGTCATCATTGAGATTAAGAACAGCTATTTTGACATGGTAATGATGTTTCGAAATTGAGTTCCAACTGTTTGAGTGATGAGCAATACATTTGGAGTTCTTTTGTTTTGAAGTAAAAGAATCCAAATCATGCTGTCTTGAACAAAAAGTTCTTACAATCCTCATGTCGTATTTGTGCTTGTATATCATTACTCACTTCACAAATTATTTATTTATTTTTATTAATTGAAGGGCTAAAATCCTGAGAAGGGAGAGGTTGAGTCGGGGGCACCGGGCTAAAGGCTTGAGCTTTTGCATAGATTGGGTTTTGGCTCTCATTATTGGGGTCTTTTATTTTGTTCTGGGCTGGTGTCATTCAATGCCATTGAACTTGCTGGGCTTCATACCTTGCTTGATATGCTGGCCTGAAAAAGGTGGAGCCCTCTTCACTCGCAGTTCTTAAACCACACTTGGCAAGAGCTTTTAGGGAAAGAGGTAGGGCTTTGAGTGATTGCAGGCCCTTTGTTTTTTAGCTGAGATCCAAAATTCGAGCATATATAATCATCACACGGATTTTTAGTTTGATGTGGAATATAATATCAAAATACAGAAACTACATAACTTGATTAATAGAGAGCTTGTATTTTACAAAGACACTTGAAAGGACTTGTTCTCTGTCGAGAGAATCCCCAACACCTCGTCATATACGTGCATAAATGTGGTTTACTAAGCAGATAGATATGACACACCTAGGTAGGGCTTTATTGAGATGCATAGGTTAGGCTCTTGAGATATGGAGCGAGAGGTAGGGCTTTTAGTGGATTCCAGGCCCTTTCTTGTTAGATGAGATAAAAAATTCAAACATATATATATATATACCAATCACATGAATTTTTGGTCTTGTCTAGCTGTTATAACAGATCCATTACCTCCATCTGATATGATAGGTTCGGCTTTTGGGTCTCTGTATTTCGGCCCAGTTTAAGAGGGCCTAACCCGACAAGCTTGCCAACTGATGGTGCAACCCAGGAAAAGAAAGATGGGAACCTACTCAAGGAATTCATAGCATTGATATGCCAATGTCAGTGAAAATTGGAGTGGAAATTAGGAAAATGACATGCAAACTTATTTGAATAGACGATCCAGTTGAATTCTTGAGTCTAAAAGGCAGGTCAGTGCATAAGACTTTCATAATTTTGAGTCTAAGTAGGGTTAGCCTTATCCACTGTGAAAGGAAGATTTTGTGTTTCAAACCCATAATGTCCAACTGCATGGAGCAAACTGACAGCTGTATTATAAGGTCGTTTTTCCTCTTGGATGTATGGAATCAATTGATTAATCCATGTTCTTAGTACTAAACAATTTGATAGAAGCTTTGATTGAGGTAAAGGTCCCTCTCTCTCTCTCTCTCTCTCTCTCTCTCTCTCTCTCTCTCTTTATTCTTATATAAGCCATGAAGGTGATTAGAAAGCAGCTTGGGCTGCCCTTTCATACCTGATATACAAATAGAGCAAATCAAATTATCTAGTTTATTTATTTTGATCATATCTCCCTCTTTTATGGTTGTACCTCATGTGTGCTTTAGCCTATGAGGTTGAGCAGGTTTGGGTTCCAAGTTTTTGACTGATCTAAACCCATTTCGCCCATCGTACCATCCTTTTTTTTTTGGACTATCATATGGTCTGGTGAGAAGTATTTATTTTAAAAAAATATTATTTTTTTAAAAAATTTGTACAAAAAATACACCAAAATGAGGTGATAATAACATTTTTATAATTAAATATTAATATTTTATTTTAAAGTGAAAAATTTTTGTTTGTTCACATCATTAGCATTACACTTTTGATGAAAAATTTAACTATTAAAATAATAAAAGTACACGCCATAATTCCTGCAATGAAGAAGCCTTTACCAACTTCTGAACAAAACACACTATAATATCATGACATGGCCCTCTGATCTGCCAAAGCAACGATACCTTGGCCCAAGTCTAATCAATAATTCACTAAAAGATTATGAGAGCAGACCTGTAATTAATGAATTGAATGTACTTAATTGGTATCTTAAAGCAAAGAAATGGTATAATTGGTTGAGAGTCTCCATCTTTCAAGAGGGGTCCATACAACAATATCAAGTCATAATCACAAGTTTATAAAATTGGTCTCTCTCTCTCTCTCAAAGTTGTTTTCTTTTGAAAGGGAAAGAACAAATATTAAAGAGCTAACTTTTTTGTGATACAGATATAAATAGATACCTAAACCTTTAGTAATTTATATTTTTCTTTAAAAAGTTATTAGCAATGAATTCGTACTATGCACGAAATTAGTAGTGAATTTGTATTATGCACGAAATGTAGAGAATGAATTTGTAATTACAAATAAAGAATTGATATTATGTAATTAAACTTTATATTATGAATATGAGTTTTACTAAAATATAAATTATACTTATTATTTAAAGCTAAAAATTTATCCAAATTTATGCATCTATATCCTAAAAAATCATCTTAAAATAGCTGTAATATTCACCACCAAGCTTACCAAAAAATAACAAATTACATTAGACTCAAACAATTAAAATATTTGAAAATACTTGTTATTTCTTTATTATTTATAGCATACTTCAAAGTTTTGTTCTATTTTGATCAAGTGTTTTTTTAAAATAGAATATTCTAAAGGTACTAAAATTGTAAAACAGAAAAAAAATTAAAAATCTTGTCATATGAACAAAGGTAGAATTAGAAAATTTATCTATGGTTCATTTCGATTATTGAGGTTATACAACTCAATCACTATTAAATAATTAAAAATATATAAATTATACTTTAATTGAGAAAAAAAATTATATAATACATCAAGTTTCATTAGAGCTTGCCAAAATTTTAACTTATTTTTGTTATTGCTTTTAAGCATATTTAAAGAGATGCAATTGATGAGTATTTACAAACAAATGACAAATTTATCAATAATAAGAGAATTAATGATACATGATTAATAATTTTGTGACATGTGTACTTCCTATGGTAGAAATTTAAAACTTTTTTTTTTATTTTCACTATTTTTTTAATTAAAAGTCAAAACAAAAATAAATGCAACGTGAGGCCAATAAGTTGGATTAAGATTTTTAGCTTTAAAAATATCATAACCAATTTTTATAATATATAACATAGATTGGTGGTTATGACTTTTTTAAGAAATTAAGATTGAAGACTGAAATTTTAGAGATTATTTATTTCGTTTGTAAATTACTTTTTTAAATAATTATTGAAGCCACAAGATTGGACAATATGAAATAGAGACATGAAATCAAAAAACTAAAAAAAAGAGTTAAATGTTTCAACTTCAATGGTCTTTATTTGTATTTGTCTTTCTAAAATACAAATTAAAGATATCTTAATAGAAAATTCTAAAGTTTCGAATCAAAACAATAACTTGCCAAAATTATAATAGAAGAAATTCAAAATAATAATCATAATATTATTTTTAAATTTAAAAGGAGCTTTCTAAAATTATAAAAGAGGGATTTAATGAAATTTAAAATAACAATTCTAAGTTTTTAAAAAAATAAGAAATTTTTTCTAAAATTATAAAAGATAGGTAAAATGTTCCAAAGTAACATAAGATTACCTAAGTTTTAGAAAAGATTTACTAACCATTTTTAGAAATTAAAAGTTCCTATAATTTATAGTTAGACCAATATTATCATGACACGTGTAAAAATAGTCATTTAAAAATTTAAAAAACTAAGAAAATTTGATTGAGTATTTCTACCTCCAAGACCTCTTATCATTCTGCTATAATATATAGTCTAAATAGATGAGGAATTAACTATATATTTATGTATGCATCTCTATTTTTAGTATAATTCCAAAGCCCACAAAATGGTAAGGACTCATTTGCTATTGTTTTCAAAATTTATTTTTCTTCTCTAAAATTATAAAAAAAAATGTAAAACAACACAAAACGTGTATTTAGTCGAAGTGTTTCTTGAAATTGTATTTGAAAAAAAATTTCTCCAAAAGATGTCATATTTTTAAGAAGCTTTTTTCAATCAATTTCCTAGCTTTCGAAATCCCAACTTCTTTAGAAAATGAAAAGAATGTGAAACAATTGCGCCTTACAACTCATTATTCTCATTTTCACAAATTCAAAAGAGATGTGAAAAAAATACCAAACATGTCCTAAATGATTTTATAAATTCGATTATTGAACCACTTCAAATTCAGTATGGCTGACCAAATTAGATAGATGACAAGGCCGAAGTCTATTTCTTGAAATTTGACTATTTTCCTAACGGCATACTCATGATTTCAGTTAAATTTCTCCACTTATACAATTTTATATTTGTTATATTTATAGTTTTTTTTTCCATATTTTATGAAATGATAGTTAAACAATTTTATATTTATTATATTTTTTCCCATATTTTCCATATTTCTCAAAATTTGACTATTTTTCACATATCTTAGGGTTGCATAAAAGAACTGAATTAACCCGACCTCTAAAGTCTATTCAAGATTAAAGCGAGTCCAGTCCAAGTCTCATAAATGCTAGTCCAAAAACCAAACTAACTTATCTATTTGGTTATTTTTAAGACCCAGAATCAAGCCAAACTCTTGACACTTCCAACCCAAACTGAGCTGATACTTGATCTATTTTTGTTACAAAATTTTATGTACTATTGTATATAAGGCTTCAAGTCATTGTTTTACTTAATTATTATTGATTTATTTTGGATATTTTAAGTCTATTTTATAAAAAAAAAATTGAAGTAAATAAATCAAACCTTATACAAAATAAGATCTGACCCGAACAAATCTATACCACAAAACTAGCTTCAACCGACCTAGGGTGAGTCGGTTCAATTTTGGATCCAAAATTTAAAATTGACCGGTTCAATTTTAAGTGTGGTAGGGACCCCAAATAGAACTAACCCAGGCACACTCCTGTACCTAGTGCATAGGGCTTCTGCTTACCATATGATAGGAATGAGAGATGCAGTAAATAGGCAACCTTACTATTACATTTTTATGCTTATGTTTTAATACATATATTTTCACATAAGTAATCTCTCTTGAAAGGAAGGATAAGGTTGAGGACATCTAACTCCACCCTAGACCGTGTAGTAGTGAAAGTCTCGTACCGTAGGCTACCTTTTTTATTGCCATTCTCTTACTGTAAAAAAAATCAATATTTGTTCACAAGTCTTACAATATAAAATTCACATTTTCTTTTGGGGTATCCTTTGTGGTTGTAAATTTGTATCCTAAAATTCAAAAACAGGTAAGATCAACTTTTCAATTTTCATTGTAGTTGAGTAATCAATTCAAATTTTCAGAATGAATCATATAGAAGCCTCTACCGTGTGGGGCAAGTGCAAAATAATTTAAGCCATATGTGGGGACCAATTAATTGTCAATGAGGATATTGGCACCCCACTTTTTAATACAAGCAAGCACCCCATCATATATGGTACTTTTTGTAAAGAATAAGTGAATAGTTATAGGCGATTTGTAAGATTCTAAACAAAAAAATTAGGAAACATGTTTTTTGAAAAAATGGAATCAAGCTCCCTTCTGTAGAAAAAATAAAGAATGGTATACATCAGTCACATGTTGAAAATATAGTAGTCAAGTTTTGCAAAATGTATTACTTCTACTTTGTTTAGGTATACTTTTTTTTAACTAACTTTTAATCTTGGCTTAGCGCTCTTTATTCGTTTTTACTTATTTTTTTACTAACTTTTAATGTAAAAGCTAATAAAATAATAATAAATTGAATCAAAAAATTACTAAAAAAATTACATCCAAAAGAGCATTTGATAAATTATCATATTTGAAAATATTATTCTTGATTTTCATTTTCAGAATCTTTCCAATACCTTTTTTTTTTAAAGAACAATCTTTCCAATAATTTGACATTAGTTTCTTTACTTGACATGGAGTGCAATCATCAAAAATAGGAGCGTCAATAACAATTTGCTTATAGTGTTTTCAATGTTTACGTGTCTTCGAATCAGGACCGACCAATGGGTTGACCTGTCGCACCGTCACCAACATCAGATAAAACTTTGAATTTGAAGAGGAAAACCGCCATAACCGTCCTACCATGTCAAAAAAATAAAAAATCAAATCTTGACCCCTTATAAATCACTGATGAGAAATTATTATAAATCACTTGATGAGAGAATTTCCACGCCATCGTAGGGTAGAGGCAATTTATTAAGATATATTGTGTCACACTCATGATAGACTCACCTACGTGTGGACACGTTAGCAGATTAAGACTACCGACGTAGTACCCGTCTAGTGGTTTGATTCGTGGTTGCAAATTGCTCTCAAACTCCGAAGTCCTCACTAGATCTCAGTCTCTCCTTTGAGAGAAAAATCAGGTGCTGCTTGGTACACAAGACTTTCGTGTGTGATGGCCACCTTGACAAAAGAACAAGGCTTAAGCTCAATCAAAATGACTACAACACCCTTAATTTGTTGAGCCAAATCAAGGTGGCTGTCATATGGAGAAAAAAAAAATTATGTGGGTAAGAATCCAATAAATAGGTAACACTCAGTGTACTAGTTTCTTTAAGATCTTTATTTTTTGGCAAATGCTAACATGTGTTCTAAAGACATATTTTAAGCATATCTTGTCTGGTTGTACGTAATGTTGATAATTATATTTTTAGTGTTGAAAATTGTAAAAATACAAGTTCAAACGCTTTGTACAACCAGATAAAGCATGTTTAAATTGTGCCTTTAAGACACATGTTAGTAAGACCCTTATCTTTTATATATTTGGTAGGTCTCAAATTGTAATGTTTAAATTTTAGTGAAAGTAGTACTTAACGGGTTCCATATTGTAATGTTTAAATCTTGACTCCATTTAATAGAGCTTAAATTTGGGTTTTTCATTTGCTTTTTTTTGCTTATAAGATTTAGCTTTTTAACTTTTACAAGTTCAGATAAGTAAAAAAGCATTAAGGTTAAAAAAAATTTAACTTTTTGCTTACTTTTATGCCGAAAGAGCTGGAAGAAAATTATATCAAATGGGTCCTTATAGACAATAGTTTGTATTATTTTACTACCGAAAACTTACCTTATCACAGATGCACTGCCGTGCAAAATGCGCCATGCTTTGGAAAATAGTAATGAAAAAATATAGGCATCTAAAAGTTCATTTTTATGTAAGCTTAGTTTCAACTTTTGATTTTCAATTGTAACCTTTTTTTCACTAACTTCCAGCCTAGAAGCTATTATAGACGCACTCAAAAACCATGTCAAATTATCCATATTCTTTCATTCCCACAAATATCTTTTCCTGTCCCTATGTGCACCAAACATGGTTGTAGTACGAACCAAAATGCCTACGTTGGACTAAAATGTTCTACTCATTAAAAGCTCTTATTGGCTTGTTATACAAATAACTCAAATTTTAATACATTTATTAAACATATTATTCTTTAAGCTAAACTTGATTAGTTCATATGTACTTCAAAATTATAGAAAACCAAAATATTCAATAATCTCCTCGATTGAATCTCACTATATGTTAATTTGAAAAATAAACAAATTAATTTTAACAGCCTGTTTGGAGCTGGAAAGAAAAAATTACTGTTTGCTATTCCTTTCCTATTTGATTTTAAAAAAAAATAAAAAAAAAAAGAATAAAGAGAAACAAATAGACTAATTTTAAAAAAATTTCTTATTTTTTCTTTTTATTTATTTTATTTTATTTATTCTTTCATTTTCCTTCTTTTTCCCAAGTTCAAACGGGCTGTAAATATATGTTAAAGCTCAAATTTTCAAGTAAAAATGGAATAATCAGCTTGGCTCGTGTTTACAGATATACTAGGATAAAATCGTGGTCGCGTGCACACTGGATCATTTTCCATCGAAATATGCAATAGCCGTTACAATCATCGGCGTTGGCACCCTACAGCTGTTAAACGGCGCTCGTTAAATTTTCTTTTACATTTACACCCCGCCGTTAACTATTTGTGACCCCACCCACCTTATAAATGCCCGACACAACTCAAATTTATATACTTTACAGACCACAAAAACAAGAAAAAAAGCTCAAAAACCAGACCTTCGATGGCGAAACCAACACCTCACCACCAAAACTAGTGTTCCACTTCGAATATAAAATCAAATACAAATTCTCCCAAAAAATGGCAGACAAAACCGCAAAGACCCAGAAGACCAAGAAGGAGGCACAAGCCCTCCTCCTCGGCCGGTACGAAATCGGAAAACTCCTCGGCCACGGCACCTTCGCGAAGGTCTACCATGCCCGGAACATCAAAACCGGCGAAAGCGTCGCCATCAAGGTCATCGACAAGGAAAAGATCCTAAAGGGCGGCTTAATCGCCCACGTCAAGCGCGAGATCTCCATCCTCCGCCGGGTCCGACATCCCAATATCGTACAGTTGTTTGAGGTCATGGCTACGAAGGCTAAGATCTTCTTCGTCATGGAGTATGTAAAGGGCGGTGAGCTCTTCAACAAGGTAGCGAAGGGTAGGCTGAAAGAGGAAGTGGCAAGGAAGTACTTCCAGCAGCTCATCTCCGCCGTCGGATTCTGCCACGCCCGCGGTGTTTACCACCGGGATCTGAAGCCGGAGAATCTCTTGCTGGACGAGGACGGCGACCTTAAAGTCTCCGATTTCGGCCTCAGCGCCGTATCGGACCAGATACAGCAGGACGGGCTGTTCCACACCTTTTGCGGCACTCCGGCGTACGTTGCGCCGGAGGTTCTCGGCCGGAAAGGCTACGATGCGGCGAAGGTGGATATCTGGTCATGTGGGGTGATACTCTTTGTATTGATGGCTGGATACTTACCATTTCATGACCAGAACATCATGGCAATGTATAAAAAGATATACAAAGGCGAATTTCGATGTCCCCGGTGGTTCTCGCCGGAGTTAACCCGATTGCTAACTCGTCTTCTCGATACAAACCCCGAAACCCGAATCACAATCCCGGAGATAATGAAGAACAGGTGGTTCAAAAAGGGGTTCAAGCACATTAAGTTCTATATCGAGGATGACAAATTGTGTAGTGTTCATGATGGGGACGATGATATAGGGTCTGAATCTGATCAGTCACTATCGGAATCGGAATCGGAAGTAGAGTCGCGGAGGAGACTCGCGTGTTTGCCCCGGCCGGCGAGCTTAAATGCATTCGATATCATATCGTTTTCACCTGGGTTTGATTTGTCCGGGTTGTTTGAGGAGGGAGGGGAAGGGGCGAGGTTTGTTTCAGGGGCGCCGGTATCGAAGATCATATCAAAATTGGAGGAGATTGCGAAGGTTGTGAGTTTTACAGTGAGGAAGAAGGATTGCAGAGTGAGTTTGGAGGGTTCCCGTGAGGGAGTAAAGGGACCGTTGACGATTGCAGCAGAGATATTTGAATTAACGCCGTCGTTACGGGTGGTGGAGGTGAAGAAGAAAGGAGGGGACAGAGGAGAGTACGAAGATTTTTGCAACCGGGAATTGAAGCCTGGTTTGCTGAACCTCAAAGTAGAAGAATCTGCAGCTTCTTCATTTTCGCCTCCGGATACTCCACATTCGCTTCCAGATTCTCCAAATTTGATCTCGAATACTTTAAATTTGCCTTCGGATACTGAATAAGGAGAGGAAGAAGAGAAAAGGGTATGTCTCTCTCTCTCTCTCTCTCTCTCTCTCTCTCTCTCTCTCTCCTAGGCACTGTTTGGTTATCTTTAATTTTATCTTCTTGTAATTCTTAGGTGAAGCTTTAGCAGTTGCTTGGCCATTTGTATTTGCACTTCCTGTTTTGCAATACAATGTCAGATTATATCAACTTAAATACACGATTAATGTACCTATATTGCGTTCTTGGTGGGTGGCTTTTGTTCCGTCTCTTCTCTCATGAACTTGTATTGAAGAACTATGAAACAAAGTTGCCTTTTCGTCATGATTCCCATATTCATCTGCTGGGTTGTATCTATATTTCATATTTTGGATTTTGTTTTGTTATCATGAAGACGTTTAATTACAATGAATGGAGTAGATTGCCAAGTGTAATGGCATATTCGGGAACTCATAGGCCAAATGTAGAAAAACATCTAGGCTTCATATATATTTGATACATTGTTCATTATATAGCAATGCCATGCTTGGACAAAAATTTACTCTGTGGGATATACCAATGTAGAAATGCCCGTAGTTTCATTTTCATGTGAATCAAAATGCGTGTGCATTATACATGTGTGTGTTTGTGTTGGTATTAGGTAAGCAAAATGTATGTTTATATATATATATATAAAACTTTAAAGATTGTCAATTTTTCCAACCTTAAGCTCTAGTTAGGAACTTGGGAGAAGACTTAATTGGTTGACTTGCGTTGTGTTTGGATTACCCTGACCTCTTTAATGTTATAATTTTCAGACAGCCTTATATTAACTTCTTGCATGGAACAAATCAAAACAAATGAGAGTAACTAGTCAGTTTCATTTCCTAATTTGGTGACAAGCTATTGGTAGAAAAGGAGGACACCTCGAGGATAAGGAGATGAAACATGGGTTACTCTAATAGGAGTTGCCACCCTTTTTTTTTTTTTTTTTTCTTTTTGTGGATAATAGGATTTCCTGGATTGATGGGTTATATCTTGCTAGTTATGTCTTATATTGATTTGAATAAATATATATATATATATATATATATTTCACTACTTGTTTTTGCTAAATTGGGCTAATACTTGGACTAGTTGGCTAGAGCATGCAACTACTACAAGTAGCCGTTTGACTGGTAATTAAACTTAAATTGCTCATCCAAAGTAGAGACTGGTGGCTGAAGGATTTCACTGGTTCTTATTACTTTGGTGAGCATGGAAAAATTGAATGAGAATGAGTCAAGGGAGGGATACCTTGTGATCTGATTTGTCAATAGTTTGATTTGTCGATTGAATAGGACTTAAACGATGGAGTGTTGTAACTCTGTGGTTCACACCAATGTTGCCAGGAAACTTGGTTTTGTGTGGAAAATCTCTTCCTCAAAATTTGTTTTGGAAGCTAGGACAAAACCTTGAAGAATAATCGGGAAATGGAAATTTCTTGGAAACATTTCAGAAATCTATAGGAGAATGTGGAAAAAGACTTACGTGGACGCACTTCCAATAAAATTTCTAATATTTAATGCCTTTGAAACCTTTTTTCTCAGGATATATCATACTAGTTGTGCAAATTTCTTTCATGATTCCCCAAAAATTTAAAGTTTAAATAAAAACAAGTGAAAACAAACTTTTTTCATATTACTTTTATCAAAATCGATAAACAAGTTTTCCTACAGCCTTTGCGTTCTATTCCAAAATTTCTGCCACTTCTTCATATACTTTTTTTCCCTAAATATTCTTTTCACTCTCTCTTTTTTTATTTCTTTATCCATGTTTGTTGGCTCTTAATATGCATCCATTGGTCTTCTTCTTCTTTGTCACAATGGTTGGGACATTTTTGTTATGTTTATAACCATTTACAAATATTTCTGCATTTGGTCTTTCATTTGATTAAAATGCCATGTCTGAGGTTTATTATTCTATCAGGTTGTAGTTGTAGATTTGTCCAGGTTCGAAACAAACACACATTATTAGAGGTAGACCCCATTTTGTCCGTTGTGATGATTAAAGGCAAAAAGTGAATCATGGACTTGAGGGCATTGTCTACTCTTGTGAACAGAGTCACTTTCTGCAGAAACACAGAGTATCAGTAGGACATGCGTTGGCATATATTTTGGCCCCATCTAGACTTTATTCAGGTTTTATTGCCAAAAATCAGGGATTCAATATGCATTTGAGATTTTGGGATTATGGGAGATGTAAAACATTGAAGACCATTACATACATATATAGATATAGCACATGTACAGCAGTACAGACATATCTGCACTGACGGAGCTGTGTCAATAAGTAGTAATAGACTAGTTTTGCAGCACAGTACCAGTAGTAGTAATCAAGAGAAGCTCTTCTGAATTTAATTCATTAACAAAAACAATTGGTTAATCTGCTAATTGTGTGTATATACATATACATATACATATACATATATGTGTGAGAAACAGTGTATAGAAACAGTGACCATGCATCTGATTTTGATATGGGATGTTTTCACTGTGTGGTCGCAAGTTCAAGAAAATGTTTCCTAAACATGAATTTTTTATTTATCATGTTGGTAGAATTTGATATTGCCATCCCTTTATTATAACATGATGATGGCAACTAATTTGAATGTAAAGTCTTTTTATACAGTACTGGGCTGAAATCCCTATTACCACAACTCTTGAGAACCTGAGGGAACTAAATTTAGAAGAAGCAGAAGGGAAAAACTAGCAGTCATGAAGGTTTAGAGGACATAATGCTTTGAGTCTGTCTTCAATCAATGATTCATTGAGTCTGTCTTCAATCAATGATTCAATGGCCTTCTGTCTCAGAGTTTTAGAGCTTTTATTTACAATACCTTTAAAACGCATTACTCAGCCAATTTCCTCGTTAGTGTAACTGGTAATGCTATATATATGTTTGTGGTCAGTGTGTGGAGAGAGAGGGAGAGAGATTTTGGAGAAGTGACATCATGCATGCCTCACGTCCTCTTGGGATGTTAGTTGTGGGGTGACCAGTGGGAGTAAATATTGGCTATCAAGGCATCATTTTGACGTGGTGTAACAGGTTAATAAAAATTTAGGGTTACATAGTCATTTAAATCTTAATTATTAGAAGTGATAAGTTTGAAATTTAAAATTTTCAACTTAAAACAAGATAATATTGTGATAATTAGAATTTAACGTACTAGTAGGGTTAGGTATTATTGTTTAGTTATATTAAATTAGCCTAATGACGTAGTATATCAGTTGTAGTTAAAATTTTTCTCGACAATGTTGAGTTTGAAACTTAAAATTTTTTGCCTAATTAAATATTGTTGGTTCGTTATATTACATTAATATAATAACGTGTTGCCACAATTGTAAATGATATTTCCCCGACTAGTTGGTTAATTCAACAATAGCATAAACCAAAAAAATAAACTAGGTAGAGAAAAGTCCATAGAAAGAACAGTGTTTGATTACATGAATTTAGTATTATTATTCCTCTAGATATTTGGAGAATGTCATTTCATGACATTATGTTTCCCAACAACCCCGCCTAATTAAAGCCATATTAGTGGAAATAATGGCAGTTAGGGCCGTTTCTACCGACTTTTTGATTAGCTTTTTTCAAACTTATACGTAAATAAAGTCAAAAAAATTTGAATTTTTTACTTTTTTGGTTTTATTTTTTGTTTATTTTGAGCTAAAATAAAATTAAAAAAAATAAAAAAAATAGAAAAACTTGACTTTTTTACTTGTAAACTTAAAAAAAACTTAATAAAAAAATTATACTAAACGGATCCTTAGTATACTATTTTTATGGAAAAAAGCTAGCCTTTTATTTTTGGGTTTGATGTTGGACAAGAATTGAGAAACACATCCCACCATTCAATTAGACATTGTATGAGGATTCTAGATCAAATTTTGGTGCAAAATTCAACCAATTTGATCGTATACATTGATTGACGATGAGATCTCTCTTTCCTCTGACCATCTGATCCATTTGCTCAATATGGGTAGACCTATTTCTTAGTGTTTCTGAACTGTTCTACTGAGGGAAAGATGCTGACATGGCACGTATGTGATCGGGGTGGTCATAGGTCTGCGAATTTAATAGATTCGTCCAAGTTCGGTCATAAATTATAGGACTTAAAATTTATTTTTAGACCCTATTAATTTAATGGGCAGATTTGAAATATATATAAAATAATATATTTTTTATATTTTAATATTATATATATAATTAAATTTTATGTTATTTAATATTATTTATAGAGAAAAAAATTATATATTAGACAAATTTTTTGTTAAATGAGCAAGTTTGAGCGGGCTTGAAATTTAGTTTTGAACTTGATAAAAAAATTTTTTTGTATAAATCTGATTCGACCCGTCTAATATCCACTCCCATGCAATATTTTACTAATTAAGTGGAGCAATTGAAAAAGGAGCCCATGAGAAGAACCATGAGTTGGATCAAATGATAGACTCGCTCTTTGTTTATAGGTTGAGTGAGTTGGTAAAAGGTTTAATGCATAATTTTGTACATGGATTAAAGCTAGCTATGCCAATCTTAGTGGACCACATGAGTACATTGTGTAACATTATATTAAATCTTTTCTTTGATGTCATTTTCTTTTGTTCCTATAGTTTTTGAATTTTATTATTAAAAATTCCACAGCTGAGTTGGTGATTGATGTGATGTAAAAAGTAAAACCAACTTATCAAAAAGAAAAGAGGTGGGAGTTATTACCACTGATCTGCTGTCTTGCCACGTGGGGAATGGTAGTTGCATTGTAACGGACATATGCTATCTTCCAATTTTGAATCGTCTCAACATATGCAATTTTTTGAAAAAATTTGCATAACAATTTTTTTTTTAATAATATAATAATAATATTTTTATAATTAAGAGTCATTATAATTTATATTTTATTTTAACATAAACAATTCTCATTCAATTATTTTGTTCAATGTAAAAATTTAAAATAAAATTTCTAATTATATAACAATAATGCTAATATAAAACTATTCTTGCGGCATGCTTTATTTTCAATTAAGCATTTGTATTATACTATAAAAAAATAAAAAAATGTGGAACCAGTTATGAATAGCAACAATACACGCATAATTGTCAAAATCAAACTGGATGTTAAACCAGTAGAAGTGTCAGTTTACTATTTAACCAACGGTTTATCGTTCGTTATAAATAAAATTATTTTAATTATATTTTATTCATATATATATCCATATCATTATGTGTATTATATATATATGGAATAAAACTTTAACATAAAAAAAGAAAATGGCAGTAGCTAGGTGCCCTTGAAAGGAAAATTCTAGTTATAGATATTTCTATACAGTAACACTTCAATCGTAATGGTATGGTGGGGTGACATTTCTATAATCGAGAATCACCATTCTATATATTTTGTGTTTGTAACTTCTTATTGCTTTACACCCTTTGAAAACTCATTTTGGAAGTTGAAAACGGAGCATTTGGGAAGTTGAAAAGGAAACAATAAGAAACGTTTTGAAAATTTTTTAGAAACTTGGAAGAAAGTAAGAAACCAATCCTCGGGAAAGTAAGCAAAACTTGTGAGAAAATGTGCTTTCCTTGTACTTTTGAAACATTTTTCAGCGATAATTCATAATTTCTTATTAAAATTCTTGAAAGCATACATTATTTTTCCCGATGAACTAAAGTATGCAAATTTTCAAGTGCTTCACATTACTTTTAAACATCTATCAGTAATTCCTTTAACCTTTCCATTTGATTCCAAATTACTTGCCAATATTTTTTTACTACATTTCTTTTGTTTGCTTCCCTTCTTGTATTCACTTCTCATTTTGATAATTATGGTTAACATATCAACCAAAGGTTTGGAGCAAAATTGGGAATCTTATATGCTAACTTTTTTTTTTTTTTTTTGTTTTGTCTATGTTTTCAATGATTACTCGTGCTTTGGTTGAGAAGAGGTCTTTGGTTCTTGTCTCTCTGTTGACATTCGTTTCTTAATTGTATTTGTTTATTTTTATCACTTTATGTTACATCTCCAAGTTCAAAATAAGGTTGCACGTGAGGAAGAATTTTGAAAAGGTAAGCTTAAGTTTTTGAGTCAAATGGTTACTTAACAGTAGCAACCAAGAGAAGCTTTTTTGAATTTAATTCATTAACAAAAACAACTGGTTAATCTCCTAATAACATATATGTGTACACATATGCATATATATATGTGAGAAACAAATAAGAGGCTTATGTTATTGACCATGTATCTGATTCTGCTGCGGGATGTTTTCACTTTTGTGTTCATAAGTTCAGGAAAATGTTTCCAAAACATGAAATTTTTTATTTAAAATGTTAGTTGGCAGCATTTGATCTTGCCATACCTTTATTATAAAATGATGATGGCGACTAATTTGAATGTAAAGTCTGTTTATACAGTGCTCGGCTGACTCTCTTAACAACTCTGGAGAGCCTGAAGGAACTAAATTTAAAAAAAAAAAGAAAGAAAGAAAGAAAGAAGAAGAAGAAGAAGAAGAAGGCTAGCAATTATGAAAGTTTAGATAGGACTGTAAAACGAACCAAGCTACTCAAGTTTGACTTGCGTTTCGTTCGTTAAAAGCTTGTTTGAAATTCGCTTATTACGTAAACAAATAAAGTTTGAACACATTTTAAAATTCTTAATTTTCTGAGTTCGGCTCGAAAATAAAAAAAACACTAAAAAATTCAAATTACTCGAGCTTGGTTACTGATTGGTTTTATTAAAGCTCATTTGACATAGACTTAAAAGTTAAACAAGTCGAGCTTAAACACAATTTTAAGTTCCTTAAAGTTTTCAAATCAAGTTTGAATAACTCACTACTCAGCTCGCTCGACTCATTTACAG
The DNA here is from genome assembly GCA_033060915.1 of Euryodendron excelsum. Classification (NCBI taxonomy): domain Eukaryota; kingdom Viridiplantae; phylum Streptophyta; class Magnoliopsida; order Ericales; family Pentaphylacaceae; genus Euryodendron; species Euryodendron excelsum. The sequence continues at coordinate 24,989,534 of CM065398.1, forward strand.
CCCTAGGTTTAGAGTCTGTCTTTGGCCTTCTGTCTCATAGTTTTAGAGCTTTTATTTACAATACCTTTAAGATGCATTAGAGCATATTTAACAAACAACCTTCAAATTAATCTTTATTTTGACATCTTTTTCAAATTTAAAGTTCATAGGCCTTATTTTTTTTACATTGTTACTCCAATTCTCTTAACGTTCATTTTTACTATTCATTTGTCAAATTACTATTATTTTATTTAAAAAAAGTAAAAAGTATTATATTGTGCTCTCATTTTATCTAGAATATAATTATTTATTATAAGATTTTTACTTCAAATTGTAATTATTTATCACATATTTAATTAAAATTTAATTATTTAATATTTTTTAAACTACATGATCTACCTATGAAATTACAAATTAAATTACATTAAAATTTTTTTAAAAATCTATTAAAAACTAATAAAATACATTTAGCAAAACTAAAAGTACGTTAAGAAACTAATGAAATATATTAAACAAGACTTGAGAAATTAAAATTGTAAGCACTAATCACTAAGTAGCATAGATATGGGCATGGGAATGAATATAAACATAGACACAAGATATGATAATTTTCAAAAAGAAAGGACACAGGCACATACTCGAACATTGTTGGGGCCTTCGAATACGCCAACATACATGTTGGACAAGTCAATTGACATGTCCTGAATTTTTATGTATTTATTTTTAATGACACGCCTAAGACACTCCAACGATACATAGGACACGTATTAAATGTATCGAGGACACACATTGGACACATCTAAAACACATTAAAACATTTATGAATGTTATATTCATATACGTTTCACATAAAAATGTATAAAAAAAATATCTTTTTGTCGTAACCTGCTGGGTCCATTTCCTCATGAATTTAGTAGATGAAACAGTGTTTGATTGCATGGATTTAGTACTATTATTCCTCTAGATATTTGGAGAATGTCATTTCATGCCAGTTTGTTTCCAAACAACCTTATTAAAGTCATATGAGTGGAAATAATGGCATTTAGTATACTATTTTCATGGAAAAAAGCTACCATGAGCTCCAATGTGTAGCTATCCATAAGCCTCTTATTTTTCGGTTACATATTGGACACCAATTTAGACACATTTCTCACCATTTGATTAGAAATTGTATGATCAAACAGTAGAACAATTAAATATGATCACACAAATTGATCGAAGATGTGCACTCTCTTTCCTTTGACCATCCAATCAGTTTGACCAATGTGGGTGGACCCGTTTCTTAGTGTTTCTAAACTGTTCTACTGAGAGAAAGATGCCGACATGGCACGTATGTGATATTTTGCTACTTAAGTGGAGCAATCAAAAAAGGAGGCCATGAGAAGAACCATGAGTTGGATCAAATGATAGACTTGCTCTTTGTTTATAGGTTGAGTGAGTTGGTAAAGGTTCAATGCATAATTTTGTACATGATTACATGATTACATTGTGTAACATTGTATTAAATCTTTTCTTTGATATCATTTTCTTTTGTTCCTATAGTTTTTGAATTTTATGATTAAAAATTCCACAGCTGAGTTGGTGATTGATGTGATGTAAAAAGTAAAAACAACTTATCAAAAAGAAAAATAGGTGGGAGTTATTACCACTGATCTGCTGTCTTGCCACGTGGGGAATGGTAGTTGCATTGTAAAGGACATATGCTATCTTCCAATTTTGAATTGTCTCAAGATATACTACTTTTTGAAAAAATTTACATAAAACAGTCTTTTTAAAAAATATAAAAATAATATTTTTATAATTAAGTGTCATTATAATTTATAATTTATATTAAAATAAAAAATTCTTATTCAATTATTTTGTTCTATATAAAAATTCAAATAAAAGTTTTAATTATATAACAATAATGCTAATATAAAACTATTCTTATAGTACGCTTCATTTTCAATTAAGCATTTGTGTTGCACCAGGAAGAAAAAAAAATGTGTGACCGGATATAAATGCCAACAATGGTAGAAAAGTTATTCCACAGAGCAAAAAAATGAGTGTAGAATCAGTTATAAATGCCAACAACAGTAGAGAAGTTATTCGATTTAAACAATTAGGTTGGATGAGATTATTAGACTAAAGTGAAAATCTCAATCATACACGCGTAGTTATCAAAGCCAAACTAGATGTTAAATCAGTAGAAGTGTTGTTTACTATTCAACTAATGGTTTACTGTTTGTTATAAATAAAATTATTTTAATTATATTTTATTCATATATATGTCCATATCATTATATGTATTATATATGGAATAAAACGTCAACATAAAAAAAGAAAGTGGTAGTAGCTAGGTGCTCCTGAAAGCAAAATTCTAGTTATAGATATTTCTATACAGTAACTTCAATCATAATGGTATGGTGGGGTGACATTTCTGTAATCGAGAATCACCATTCTATATATTTTTTGTGTTTGTAACTTCGTATTGCTTTACACCCTTTGAAAACTCATTTTGGAAGCTGAAAATGGAACTTTTGGGAAGTTGAAAAGGAAACAATAAGAAACGTTTTGAAATTTTTTAAGAAACTTGGAAGAAAGTAAGAAACCAATCCTTGAAAAAGTCAGCAAAACTTGTGAGAAAATGTGCTTCCCTTGTACTTTTGAAACATTTTCCAATGATAATTCATAATTTCTTACTAAAATTCTTGAAAGCATACATTATTTTTCCCGATGAACTAAAGTATGCAAATTTTCTAGTGCTTCACATTACTCTAAAAAATCTATCAGTAATTCATTTAACCTTTCCATTTGATTCCAAATTACTTGCCAATATTTTTCGACGACATTTCTTTTGTTTGCTTTCCCTGTTGTATTCACTTGTTATTTTGGTAATCATGGTTAACACATCAACCAAAGGTTTGGAGCAAAAGTGATTATAATTAAATAAAATATTATATATATATATATATCAATATTTATTTATTTATATTTTAGAGATACGATACGATGTATTAGTTTTGTAATATATATATATATATATATAAAAGATAAAATTAGTTTTGTAAGATGATAAGATATATATATATATATTTTATATCGATTGCGAAGACTTTTTTTAAATTTAATATCTAAACAAATGTGATTATAATTAAATAACATAATATATATATATATATATCAATATCTATTTATATTTTAGAGATACGATAGGATTATATAATTAATTATTGTAAATTTTAAATTAACTATTTATTATTTAAATAATTCTTTTTTTCGTGCATAACACGAATTGACACCTAATACTATATATATGTTTGTTGTCACTGTGTGGAGAGAGAAGGAGAGAGATTTTGGAGAAGTGACATCATGCATGCCTCGCATCCTCTTGGGATGTTAGTTGTGGGGTAACCAGTGGGAGTAAATATTGGCTACCAAGTTATCATTTTAACGTGGTGTAACAAGTTAATAAAAATTTAGAGTTAAATAGTCATTTAAATCTTAATCACTAGAAGTGTTGAGTTTAAAATTTAAAATTTTTAACCTAAAACAATATAATATTGTGATAATTAGAATTTAACGTACTATTAGGGTTAGGTATTATTGTTTAGTTGTATTAAATCAGTATGACGACGTAGTACATCGGTTATAATTAGAATTTTTCTTGACAATGTTGAGTTTAAAACTTAAAATTCTTTGTCTAATTAAATATTATTAGTTCGTTATATTACATTAGTATAATAACGTATGACCAGGATTGTAAATAATATTTTCCCGACTAGTTGGTTAATTCAACAACAGCATAAACCAAAAAAGTAAACTTGGTAGAAAAAAGTCCATAGAAGGAACACTGTTTGATTACACGAATTTAGTATTATTATGCCTCTAGATATTTGGAGAATGTCATTTCATGACAGTTTGTTTCCCAACAACCCGGCCTAATTAAAGTCATATTAGTGGAAATGATGGCAGTTAGGCGTACCGGCTTTTTTTGATTAGTTTTTTTTTTAAGTTTATATGTAAAAAAAGTTTAAAAAAATTTTACTTTTTTATTTATTTTTAGCTAAAATAAAATTAAAAAATAAAAAAAATAAGAAAAATTTGACTTTTTTTTGCTTGTAAATTTAAAAAAAAAAACTTAACAAAAAAATTATATCAAACAATTGCTTAGTATAGTATTTTCAGGGAAAAAAGCTAGCCTTTTATTTTTGGGTTTGATGTTGGACAAGAATTGAGAAACACATCCCACCATTCAATTAGACATTGTTTGAGGATTCTAGATCAAATTTTGTTGCAAAATTCAACTAATTTGATCGTATACATTGATTGACGATGAGCTCTCTCTTTCCTTTGACCATCTGATCCATTTGCTCAGTATGGGTAGACCCGTTTCTTCGTGTTTCTGAACTGTTCTACTGAGGGAAAGATGCTGGCATGGCAATATGTAATACGGGTCATAGGCTTGCGAAGCCAATAGGTTCGTTCAAGTCCGGTCATAAATTATAGAACTTGAAATTTATTTTTAGACCTTATTAATTTAATTGGCGGGCTTAAAAATTATCTTTAAAGTTTGACCTGACTCGAAATATATATAAAATAATATATTTTTTATATTTTAATATATATATATATGTAATTAAATTTTATGTTATTTAATATTATTTATAAAGAAAAAAATTATATATTAAACAAATTTTTTGTTAAATGAGCGGGTTTGAGTGGCTTGAAATTTGATTTTGAACTCGATAAAATTTTTTTTTGTATAAATTTGATTCGACCCGTCCAACATCTACCCTTATGCGATATTTTACTACTTAAGTGGAGCAAGAAAAAGGAGGCCATGAGCAGAACCATGAGTTGGATCAAATGATAGACTCGCTCTTTGTTTATTGGTTGAGTGAATTGGTAAAGGTTCAATGCATAATTTTGTACATGGATTAAAGCTAGCTATTGCAGTCTTAGTGGACCACATGACTACATTGTATTAAATCTTTTCTTTGATGTCATTTTCTTTTGTTCCTATAGTTTTTGAATTTTATAATTAAAAATTCCGCAGCTGAGTGGTGATTGATGTGATGTAAAAAGTGAAAACAACTTATCAAAAAGAAAAAGAGGTGGGAGTTATTACCACTGATCTGCTGTCTTGCCACGTGGGGAATGGTGGTTGCATTGTAAAGGACATATGCTATCTTCCAATTTGAATCGTCTCAACATATGCTATTTTTTGAAAAAAATTTACATAATTTTTTTTAAAAAATATAATAATAATATTTTTATAATTAAAACTCATTATAATTTATATTTTATTTTAAAATAAAAAATTCTCATTCAATTATTTTGTTCAATATAAAAATTTAAAATAAATTTTTTAATTATATAACAATAATGCTAATATAAAACTATTCTTATAGTACGCTTCATTTTGAATTAAGCATTTGTGTTGCACAGAAAGAAATAAAAAAATGTGGAACTAGTTATAAATGCCAACAATGCACGCATAGTTGTCCAAATCAAACTAGATGTTAAATCAGTGGAAGTGTCAGTTTACTATTTAACTAATGGTAAATTTGTTATAAATAAAATTATTTTAATTATATTTTATTCATATATATATATATATCCATATCATTATGGGTATTATACATGGAATAAAAGTTCAACATAAAAAAAGAAAATAGTAGTAGCGAGGTGCCCTTGAAAGGAAAATTCTAGCTATTGATATTTCTATACAGTAATTTCAATCAAAATGGTATGGTGGGGTGACATTTCTATAATCGAGAATCACCATTCTATATATTTTTTGTGTTTGTAACTTCGTATTGCTTTACACCCTTTGAAAACTCATTTTGGAAGCTGAAAATGAAACTTTTGGGAAGTTGAAAAGGAAACAATAAGAAACGTTTTGAAATTGTTTTAGAAACTTGGAAGAAAGTAAGAAACCAATCCTTGGAAAAGTCAGCAAAACTTGTGAGAAAATGTGCTTCCCTTGTACTTTTGAAACATTTTCCAATGATAATTCAAAATTTCCTACTAAAATTCTTGAAAGCATACATTATTTTTCCCGATGAACTAAAGTATGCAAATTTTCTAGTGCTTCACATTACTTTAAAAAATCTATCAGTAATTCCTTTAACCTTTCCATTTGATTCCAAATTACTTGCCAATATTTTTCGAAGACATTTCTTCTGTTTGCTTTCCCTGTTGTATTCATTTCTTATTTTGGTAATTATGGTTAACACATCAACCAAAGGTTTGGAGCAAAATTGGGAATCTTATATGCTAACTTTTTTTTTTTTTTTTTTTGGTCTATGTTTTTGACGATTACTCCTTGCTTGTGTAGGCCCACTGCCCACACGAGATGTCAATATCCCATGGCCATTTGTTTGCCAACAAGAATAGTTTTGAGTCATGTGAGCTTGTCTATTGGCAGAATCAGTATATTGAAATGGCAAAGTTGTTTGGTAGAGACTCTCAATTGTGTTTTCAATGCATAATTTTCTACAAAGAACTAAGGTAGCCACTACAAGTTATGCGAATCTTAATTAATGGACAACATTACATGGTATAATGATATATATATATATATGTTTATATTTGCATTGAGCTTTCCTTGTACTTCATTTTCCGTGTAGAGTTTTGTAGTTTACTAAGGAGAATCTTTGTTTTTGGCAGTGATTAATACAAAATTTTCAAATGAAAACAAGTGGGAGTTATTATCATTAAGCAGCTACCTGCCACGTGCTTAAGTTGCTGGATTCATTTTACTATAGAGAGATACGTTGTCGGCCGATTAATTTTCAATTGTCACCATTTACAAAGTGATTTGCAATATAATTGATGATGTGTGATAATGACAATTATACATTACTTTAGCAATAAAGAAAACCACTCAATTACAACAACGTTTGGAGAACAAGATTAAGAAACTTGGTTTGTGGATTCTGCAAGCGACCACTGATTTGATTGTTTTAATTAGGATAGATTTGGAGTAGTTTTCAAAATCATATCTTTGGCGTGTTGTTTATGATTTTCTTACTCCATGTGGTTTTAGGGGGTTTTCTATAGAATTGTCCTACCATGGCTATAGTAGTTTTAGTTTGACATTAGCATAATCAAAGGAATTTGTTGTTTTCAAGTTATTAAAGGATCTGCTGTTGTTAAAGTAGCTTTAGCTCCGAGGTCGATGCATGTAGAAGTAAGCAAATAATTAGACATACCAATTCTTATTTATTTATTTATGTTGAAAAGAAGAGTTTATTTTGGAAAAGGGGATTTATCTTCTTACCAAGTTTAATATGTTAGTAAATAGAAGTAATTCATAATCATCCGGTTAGGATTGATCTAAACCAGCCCATTATGTATATGATTCAACATGCCATGCAACTATTAAACAACTTATTAGAAATACAAGACAGCCAATTAGAAATTTCATGAAATCCCTTGCTCTTCGAGGATGCCCTCAGCGTCGAGGAATATGTACTAGGGTGTATGTGGGACTCGTTCAGATAATGGTAGGTTAAAAATCTCTCACTTGTTTTTATGTAATATGTATTTGTGTGTTTTTATAAAAATACATGTAATTTATAAGAAAAATGATAAGTTTGTTGCTTTACGCTATATTTGGACCTTGAATTTATGGAATAAAAAAAAAGATAAGAAAAAAAAAATGAACTGATAGAAGCTAAAATTTTTGTTCTCCTTTTTGGTTGGGTTTAAAAAATGAGAAGAAAATGAATTGATACTTGATAGAAAATTCAAATTTTTTGGTTTAGTTGGCCATGAAAAGTATATATTCAAATAATTTCATTTCTAATTAATTTTTATTTCCTTGACAAATCTAAAATTCAAACACACTGTTACTGAGTTTCTCTTCGCTCCTCCCACATATTTGGATCTACAGAGAATAAAATATTTGTAGAAGTCTTTTTGGTGTTTATGTATGGACAGAATATAGAACTATAGCCAACAGGATTCAAGTCCAACCACTTCTTGTGTGAAATGGAATGTGACCAATTACCATTAGCCGTAGAAATTTGGTGTCTATTGAGCATTGACAAGTAATTATGAACTCCCATTTGCCAGGCAGCCAACTGTACCAACTGTTCTGGCTCGGTTCATCTACTTGACCATGCAAACCATAGCCCAGTTCACCCAATTTAGGGCTCTAAAGAAGTCTTGAGTAATAGATTGTTTAAGTTTGGCTTGAAAAATAAGTTGAGTTACAACTGAGGTGGTAGTCGAGTTAGATTTAGCAGTTGGGATAAGTATCCACTCTTCTTTCAAAAGTCGTGTGTTCGAACCCACTTACGGTAGTAGTTGCATGAACCAGATAGTAGATGTTGAGAAAGAGCTTGATGCTTGCTAGCACTTCGATGGGGCTATGATGATGGGCCTGCCCTCCCTAAGGTTAATAGTTATGGTTAAAACCGAACATTCTACAACGAGTGAGAATCCTTATAGTTACGCCCAAAGAAAATTGCTACGCTAGTTGCCCTTCTTATCTTTTTTGCTAAGCAAAATAAAAGAAAAGAAAAAAAAAAGATGAGCTTTTAATTGTGCTCAAGTTTGATTTGTTTGATTTTCAATTCAATTTTAAATGAACCATAATTGAAACAATCTTAAGGGAGCTCTAACTTATCGAGCCAAACTCGAACCCAACTCAAAAAATTATCAAATTTTAAAATGCGTTCAAATTTAATTTGTTTTTTACATAATGAATTTGTCTCAAATGACCTTTTCCCGAGCCAAACACTAGTCAAATTAGTTAATTAAGGATACCTTTTGAAAGTGAGATTATAATTTTTTTAAACCTTAGAAATATAAGGAGACTAAAAACATTAAAAACATTCAGAAAAGGCCTACCCAAACCCAAAGTATTTAGATAAGGAAACATAATGCAGCTCAAAATCTTTATTGAAGAGGTGTGAGAAGGCGGAATCTGCTAACAAGCGACTCCCATTCTAGTAAAGCATGGAAGCCAACTCTAAAAGACACAAGCAAATAAAGTTTGCTAGCTTAACGAAAACCACAATTAACTAGAACCTAAAAGAAAATCGAAAATGAAGAAGACAATGCGAAGAATACTGATAAGAGAAAAACCCTATTCTTCTAGAAATTTTTTGTAGAAAATCTCATCAGAATGATCTATAATAATATTTTTATTATTAAAAATTATTATAATAGATATTTTAATTTATAGTGAATAATTCTCTCCAAACCACATCATTTTGTATATATAAATACTTGTCCTATAGTATTGGCCTTGACAAGAAGTCAATTTGAAATGATTATTCTCCATACAACCTAACTTGACCTCCTAATAGATAATGCTATTCCCATACTTCATTTCATTGTAACTAAATACTGATGGGTGCTAGGCAAGTAAATTCCACCTCGCCCTGCCAGGTTTGTGCTCGGGCCTGCTTAGGCTCTCAAAAATTTTTGAGCTGGGCCAAAAGCAATAATCCCAAGCCAGGACTAGCCACTTCACCATGCAGTACTGGGCTGATGGGCGGGCTTGGGCTTCAAACATATATGGGCAAGCCGAGCTGGGCGGGCATGTTTGGGCCTAGTCAATGTTATATCAAAAGATTTTATGATTTTATTTACATTTTGTAATATGTTTTATAACTGACTAAAATTATAGTGAAAATGAGTGTATATAACTAAACTTATAATGATTCATAGTTAATGTAAATACGTTAGTAAAATGCTAAACATGTGAGTATAATGCAAAATACAACGTGAGTAAAAATTAAATGAAATATAAAATTTTATTAATGACAATAAAATTTATAAATTACAAAAGTACTATTAAAAAAAGTGGAGAAAATTGCATGGCACAGGTAAACCTCAACTAGTTAAAATTATACTTAATTTATGGGGGCTTTGAGGTGGGCCGGGCCAGGCATCAAAAGGCTAGGCCCAAGTCCACTCATAGAATGTTCTGGCTTGGGCAGGCTTGTGCTGGCCTTGGGCTAAACGGGCTCTAGCGGGCCTTGGGCAAAATTACGTCCCTAATGGGTGCATTGTCCTTTTGGGCTTAACTTCGTGGTTCAGTATCACCGTAATGAACTGCCCTGTACATTCATACCAGTACCATAGAAGTTTGTCCAACTGGTTGTATGATATTGCACGAAAAATATCAACATGTCTATACCAAAAGCTTATACAAACCAATGCCCACCTTCACTTCTAACAGAAGCTAAGTCTTGAAACAATGCAAATTAACCCCAAAACAAAGAAAAAGAAAACAAGATGGAAGAAAAGAAAAGAGATAGGGAATAGCTACAATTCAGCCTTGTAGCACATGGAAGCCATGTAACTACCCTTTTCTATGGTAGTTCTTAGACTGAAATTTCAGAGGTTCTAGTTTCCATAATCCCCTCAACATGTAGAATGAGTTAATTAACGATGCCTTCGAAAGTGAGATGACATATTTTCTCATCTTATAGTCATTACACTCACAGAAACACTCTAAATGAATGTAGAGAACCCCTGCTGATACCCACGAGAGAGAGATAGAGAGAGAGAGAGAAGAGAGAGAGAGAGAGAGAGTAACCAAATATTGATGGGTGCATTGTTCTTTGGGGCTTAACTTCATGGTTCTATAAATCCACCATTATGGACTGCACTGTAATTTTTTGCAAAAGTATACAAGCTTGTCCAACTAGTTATATATATATATATATATAAAATGCTATTGTTACAGAAAATTTGTATAAAAACTCTCACTAGAATGATGTGACAGTGACCGTTTTGTAATTAAAAGTCATTATAACGAGTGTTTTTTTTTGAAAAATGTGACACATTATTTTGTATATATATGATGCATGCAAAAATATCATGATGTCTATACCAAAAGCATGTACAAACCATGCCCTTCTTCACATTTAAGAGAAGCCGAGTCTTGAAACATAACAAACTAACCACAACAAAAAGAACAAAGACAGAAAGAGAGAGAAATGGTATTGAGCAGAATAGAAGAAAAAGAGAGAAATTTAGACTGAATCTTTTTGTTTTACTCTCATCATTGTTTTATCTCTCTCTCTTACTAGCCCTTCAACTCTTGACCTCTCTTTGGCAACTCACATTCAAAGCCAACAAGGCACAAGGAGGGGCCAGTCTCTATACAGATCAATGCAACAAGTTTTCCATAGAAGAATATAAGGAACTCCAACAACATCTACAACTTAGGAAAAATTGAACCTATCGTTTTTGTTGTTGCTCACAACCTTGCCAAGTCCACACTATGTCCTTGAGAGAAGGCTTCAAGCCTTCGTTGCAGAATTCCCTATATTCCAATGTGTCTCCGGCCACTTTCTTCACCTCCACCATGTGAAACGTCGGCGCCACCTCAAAAATCTCTGCATTTATGGCCAGGTGCCCTTTTCTCCCTTCTTTGTTCCCTTGTAGCTTCACCGTCCCATTCTTCTTCTTCACCTTGAAACTCTCCGACATGGCAATCTCCTCCAGTTTCGACACGATGTCCGACGCGGGTTTCGTGGTGGTGAACCTTGCCTCTTGCTTTTGATTCTTATCTTTCTCGAACAAGCCCGAGAGATCGAATCCGGGGGAGAGAGATATGATATCAAAGGCATTCATGTAAGTTGGTCTCATGGAGCTTGTCGTTGCCTCTCCTCTCTTCTCGGAAGTTCCCTCTGAATCCGATTCAAAGGCGGCGTTGAAGTCTAGTAGGCTCCGAGGGGTGATGTTGTCATCTTGATGGGGCAATTGATCTTCAATTTGTTTGAATCCTTTCTTGAACCAAGAATTCTCCATGATCTTCGCTACCGATATTCTCGTGCATGGATTCGGGTCAAGAATCCTCGAAAGAAGCTTTCGAACCTCAGGTGGGAACCACTGTGGGCACCTGAACTCTCCTTTGCTTATCTTCCTATACATTTCCATGAGATTCGAATCATAGAATGGAAGATAACCAGCTAAGAGCACGAAGAGAACAACGCCACACGACCAAATATCGGCCTTTTCTCCATCATAGCCTCTCTTGTGAATAACTTCTGGGGCAACATAGGCTGGTGTTCCACACGTCGTGTGGAGGAGGCCGTCTTGCCTCTTGGAATCGAACAAAGCGCTCAATCCGAAATCCGATACCTTTAGGTTTCCATGTTCATCAAGAAGGAGGTTTTCCGGCTTGAGGTCACGGTGGTAGACGCCTCGGCTATGGCAGAAATCAACGGCGGCAATAAGTTGCTGGAAGTACTTTCTTGCATCGTCTTCCTTGAGCTTTCCTTTTGCTACCTTGTTGAATAGCTCTCCACCTCTCACAAACTCCATGGCGAAATAGATCTTTGTCTTGCTGGCCATGACCTCGTAGAGTTGGACCACGTTTGGGTGTCTCACTAGCCTCATCACCGAGATCTCCCGCTTGATTTGCTCAATCAAACCGACCCTCAACACCTTCCCTTTGTCGATGACCTTAACCGCGACGCTCTGGCCAGACTTTAGGTTCCGGCCATGGTAAACCTTCGCGAAAGTGCCTTGACCTAGAAGCTTCCCTAGCTCATACCTCTCCATCAAGATAGTCTTCTTCTCCATTTTTTGTTTGATGGAGAAATAGAAATATATCTCAAAAGAACAACAAATGATCAAGCTTTATGACCCAATTCTTGTTGCATTTTGATGATGGATCCATTTTAGCCCGATGGAGAATAAAGATCGAAACATATGATGAGGGAGAAAAAAGAGGGCAAGGGTTTCGAAACCTTGCCCTAGGGCAAGCTTGAAGAAAATGGTTCCCTAATGAGATAGATAAAGAGGAAGAGAAGCAATTTTTGGCAAACAAGACAGCTATTGTGGTTTCTAAAAACTAACAGAAAACCAACTACTACCAAATGGATGCTGGGTAAAAATAGCAAAGACAGTTGTTAGATAGTACTATATATAGTGCCATATATGTGGGTTAATAATATGGATCTTCTAAGGAATATATCTGGGTTCTCATATATGTAAATATACTATATATACATATAGTCATTTATGTGCTGTTTTGCTCTCATGCAATATTGTAGGAAGTTTAAGAAATATACTGACCTTCTATAGAGAAAGCGTCAAAGTTCAAACCGTTTCTTAGGGTTGAGAGGGGAGAAAGAAGATGAGAAATAAGTGGTGGAGGGAGAAGCTTGATTTGTCCAACTAAACACTTCAGTTATAATTCTAGAATTAGAAAATACCATTGGCTCTGCGAACGCGCGTGCCCCCTAATGCCCTAGTATTTGTTGTCTACTTAACTGTCATCCTCCACAGAAAAATTCTATTCTTACATAATTTTTATATGTAAAACTTTACTATAGAATGAATTGGTGGTGATATTTTTGCATTTAAAAGACATCGTGCCTATTATTTTGTGCATAGTTTAGCAACAATATATTTTATAAACAGTTTCTATATATTTCTTTTGTTTTTATAGCATTACTATATCGTTCTCATGGTTCAAACAGTGTTGAACATGAACATTGAAGATCCAAAGTTGGTATAGTTTCTTAACTATTCTTGTATACACATTTACGAGATAAAATAAGTAGGTGAACTAATAACTTTCACTGAAGGGCTTTAAACTAATCTTGATTGACTTTGCAGCTGTCTATACTTAGGAAAATGATATTCTTTCAGAAAATCTGTATAGAAAATATCTCCAGAATAATGTGACAGTGACATTATTGTAATTAAGAGTCATTATGATGAGTGTTTTATTGTAAAGTTAATGACTATTATCTAACCACATCATTCTGGTGATAAATTATGTATAAATTTTTCTATTTGTTATCCCTATACTTATAATTGGCTTGGTACAAAATCTTGTTGAATAGATTATAGATAGATATATGTAATTCATGAAAGCACCAAATGACTGTGCATATTTATGTATAACATTTTTCGTGTCTATATTTATGACTAGGGACGAAGCCAGAAATATGTCTTAAGGGGGGAAAAGAATAACTCTATAAAAAAAATTACAATTGATAATTGAAGTTACATTTAACTTATCAAAATATAAAATAAAATCAATTCAATCTTAAATCATCTTCCATCTTTTTTTAAAGTTTTGTTTTAACAACATTAGTAGCTGAGAGTGTATATTTCGTAGTCAAAGTAGAAACCAAAAGAGTAAAAACAAGTCCAACTAATTTATAAAATAAATAAAAACTTGTGTTTTTTCTACTAAAATTTATCATAAATTTTAATTAATTAAATATGCATAAGCATAAAACTTGGGACACATACAAAACAAATCACAAATATATAAAAATAAACCCAAATAGCACTAAAAATGGGCCACAATTAAATTACATAAGATATTAAATATAATATTTTTAAAATTAGAGGAGCTATTTCATTATTTTAAAATTTTTAAACCTTAATTTATACTGGACCTTTTTGAACCTTAGGGGGTATGGGCCCTTGCCCCCTTATAACTTCGTCCCTGTTTGTTACATTGGACCACACTGGCCTATCAGCTTAAGTGGTATCACTGCCATGTCCATGTAAGTTTAAGTCTGCCCGGCCCCAGAAAATTGCATGACCACTAATTGGGCCCCACAAACGCATTAAAAATTGTATATCTCTAAGTGGGACCCGTACGTATTGGAACATATTCGGATCTCATTGACATAGTGCCAAGTGATTTCGCAATGCTTGGATAATAGTGCCCCATGTGGCATGGTGTGGGGCCGGCCACCAGAGAGGGAGGTAGAGAAGAAATTGTAATATATATATAGACACAAGTAAGTATAAGTTGTGGTGGTGGGTCGTGAATGCAGGTCCACCAGTCGATTTGAATGTTGAATATGAAAGGACATGCAGTGGTTCCGGTGAATGCCCCCAAGGCTAGGACATGTAGTGTTAGTGCTTTTTTGTCCCTACAATTCTCTCTCTCTCTCTCCACGTTGAAAACAGTCAGACTGAGTTTGGTACAAGTTTGGGCTCCAAGCCCTACAATCTTCTCAATTTCTCCCTCATGGCTCTAGCTTTAGCATATGGAAGAAATTCTCCAACTCTCTTGCCTTCATTTCCACGAAATCTATCGATATTCATTGATGAGGTGCTTTAGGACCAACCCCCTAAATCCTTGGGAAAATTGGCCTGAGTCATCTCGGTGGCGGCGCCAAACTGATCCAATATTGCAAGGCCATATATATCAGGCTATATTGTGTAAGGCGTCCATATCAGTCTGTGTCAGCTCAAGTGGGTTGATAACACTTCCTGTGACGAGATGTGATGGTATCGGCAATATTGCCTGAGATATTACTGAGGTAGAGAAAAGTCCATTTTTATGGTGAAAATAAGTAATAGTAATTTGATGGCATAGTGGAGAATAATAATCGTAACTAATTACATATTTGACTTATCTGGCATATCATATATAAGTATGGCGAACAATACGTATTGCATATTTGACTTATCTTGCATATAGGGATGTAAATTGGGCCTGTCTGACCCGACTTGTTTTTGTTTTGGGCTAGGCCGAAAGAGAGGACACTAGGACCAGACCTTGGCCCTATAGGCGAACTTGGGCTTTGGTTTGAGCCTACTAGTGGACTGGGCCAATTTTAAATTAGTTTTTTTTTAAATAATGGCTTAAACTTGTTTAAATAAAATGGAAACTAGTTAATAATTAATTGAAGTTATAAATTATATGGTAAGATAGTTTACATTGGTAAGATAAGCGAGCTAAGCCTACAGACTAGGTATGAGGGTAGCTCAATTAGTCAGGATTCGAGCCAAGCCAGACTTTAAAAGGTAAGATCCAATCTCCCCTATAGAGGATTCGGGCTTGGGCCTATTGGATTCAGGCCGGACTTGGGTCCACTGGTCTAGACTTAAACGGCCCCTGGACTATGGGTCAGATTTACACCTCTGCTTGCTAATCATATGTGTGTATGAACCAAACTATGTGTTGTTTAATTATCATTTAAACATGTAATAGACCAGACTCAGGTAACGCCTATATTAATGCTTTAAACAATATAAACAACGTTAAATGGTGGATTTTGCGCATCATTTGACTTCACTAATCGGTTTACAGTTTTTAGAAATTCTATGACTTTATTAAATAATCTTTTAAACCGTGACCGAGACAACAACCGATATTGCGGCTTTGAATCATGTTGAGTCCACCAACCAGGTTGTGTTTGACTCTAGTGCTTGTCAATTTTTTTCTCACAATTTATAATAAAACTTTTACGGTCGCGAAGCCCACTTTTTTATTTTTTTTCCCTCATTTTGGAACAAAGCCCAATGGCTAGCGCTCTCTCTCTCTCTCTCGCTGGTTGAAAATTTGGAGTGGAGCAAACTTTGTATACTCACTAGGGTTAATAGTGGCAAACTTTGTAGACTAAGCCTTAGTCCAACGCCTCTTCCGGGGTTGTCGTGGGATGGCTAGCTCATGTTTTTCTGTAGCTAAATATTTTTACGTAAACAAACTGAGTCATTTGAATTTAAAAAATAATAAAGTACACGACCTCTCATAACAATTATAATAACTTTTTTTTTTTGGGTTGACTGCAGTCGAAAAAGGAATTGGGAGAGGGAGATTCGAACTTCTAATTTTTTTAAAAAAAGTGAATAACTCTAACTAATTAAACTAACCTAATTGTTTGTAATAATCTCTTCTTTTAGGTTCTAAAATTACACTCCATTCCGTTGTTAGAATTATATGGCAATTGGACCTTTGATGAAAAGAATAAACCTACCCTTTTACACTCACAATCACTCACCAAAACTTGCCATGGTTATACACATATATCATATATCACTTATTTGTAATTTTATCTTTGTGTCGATATGTAAATATACTCTATAAATATATGCATATTAAGGATTTCCGCTAGTTTCGCCTCTATTTTCTTTTTGTAATTTGACATAGAATATCAAAGAGATCTTGACAACCTCGGGCAAATGTTTCCCCTATCTCTAAATGTGTTCCACTCAATATTCTTGAAGGAAAGGAATAAGACTGAAAAAATAAAAATCCAGAAAATTTTAAAACGTAGTTGTATGTGGTGATGAGTGGTTTGTGCAAGACTCAAGATTGAGGGTGAGAAAGTAAATTGTGATGAATATTTAAAACTGAACAGCATAATTATCAGAATCGAATCGGATGTTGAACTGATCAAAATACCGGTTCTTGTTATTGGTTTAATCGATGGTTCAACAGGTATTATAGTGTTATATATATTTTAGTTATTATATAGTATATATATATATATAAAGTATGGTAAAATTAATTACCAACCAAGTAATTGTTTGGTGGTTAAGTGGTAAAACTTTTTATGTTAGTCACAAGTTCAAATCTTTAACTCAACATAAACTTAAAATTTTGAAACTATTTGAAAAGTCAAAGTTGGTGGCTGGTTTTTTTATTAAACCTTTTAACCGACCAATTTTTCAAAAAACTGGCTGATTCAAACTGATTCACATGTATTTCTGGTAAATTAATTAAATCGTATTAATTAAGGATTCGATTTTTTATTTATCCGGTTGAACTGTTCGATCTGGTTCAATTCTAATGACTATGTTGAAAAGTTCAATAGAGCTTTTTGTAATACGAATTTGACAAAAATAGAAACATGGGTAACACTATACAATTAGTAAATTTATATACGATTTGTATAAAATAATGTAGTTGAATAATAGCCTTTCATTCCAAAATGTCATTGTCACATTGGTGGGATTTTCTATGCAATTTTTTTGAAAAAATTAGCATTTTTGGATTTAAATTCTCTCAATTTTATAATTGAAATAGAGATATCCATTAAACCAATCAATGAACCAGATGTGAATGAATTACTAAAATTTATAGCTTTACATTAAATTTATTTCCTTACATATAATAACAAACTCAAGTATTTTCAAGAAAGTCTTAAGTTGACCTCATTTGGCGCCTTTATTTTTATTTTATAGTAGAGATTTTAAATTCAAGTATGGATGGGAGAGGATCTTTGTCAAATATTTTTCTATCAATTAATAGAATGAAGATCTACATTTTATATTTTTATATATTATATATATATAAGAGCATATCGAAATCCAAGAATGACATCTAAGCGTTCAAGAATCTATCAACTTGTGAGATTTGAATTTTCTCTATTCTATGGAATGAAGATCTCCATTCTATTGATTGAGGTGTTGACACATCAGCTAACATAAAAATAAAAAGATCAGAAGAGTTAACTTAAAATTTATTTAAAAATAAATAATTTTATAATTATATATAAAAAAATAAATTTTAATACAAAATGACATAATTTTAATAAAACATATAATAAAATTACATTTAAATAATTGACTATAAAATAAAAATATCTATTTCAAATCATAAAATAAAGAAAATTCAAATTCCAACGTGTGAACATATACATAAGGAAATGTAATGCTATACAGAGAACAGCACAAAGGGGAGATTGCTGTGAAAGATTCTTTGTCTCTATGGGGCAGCCTTTCTCGTCAATCCTCTCTGAGTTATGGGTCACGAGGGACCTCTCACGCTCATGCAGTCTCAGACGGAGATCTCTTCAGCGCACGTGATCTTCCACTAGAGTTTTACTCGATTACGAGTCTTATGACGTATTGAATTTTATCACTCGTCTCTTTTCTCTCTTTTTTCTTTTTTTTTTTTTTTTTTTTTTTTTTTTTTTTTATCTTTTTGATAAAATTAAATAATAAAAAAATATTATTTATTTATTTATTCTTTTCCAAGTCCTATTTTTTTTGATACTGGAAGTGAATATACAACTAGGTAGTAATTCTACACATCTATCAGTGAGTATTATCCTTCGTAACCATACATCTATCCATTGTAAACTCTACCGCGCTTTTGTTGGAACATCTCATAGCGTCCTCTAGGCGCTGAAAAATATGTTTAACCTTACCGAACGACTATAAAAACTCGAACCCAATACTTGAATGAGTAATTCTAAATTCATACCCATTGACGATGATTTATTCTTGTACACTGGGACTTCGCCTTGAGGTATTGTCTGCTTTAGCGATGACGCGACTGTAGTTGGCCTAGTGCCCGTAGACTTCTACCTCACAATTTTTGTCTCCAAAAGGTATTTCGAACGGAAGAGAGATACACGACGCTTATAAACTACCAAGTTTTTACGTTCTCATCCAATGTGAGACAACGGTATCATCAATACCCGTCCCGTGAAGGGTTGGTAGCGAGCACATAACTCATTGCTCACAGACGGTGCTAACTGATGATGATCCATTCTCGCATACCGGGGCTCTGCCCTCGAAATATTGTTCATTTTGACAATGACGCGACTGTAATCGGCCTAATGCCTGTAAGCTTTCACCTTACGTTTTTGTTCCTAAAAAGTGCCTCTAAAAACAAAGAGAGATACAAGACGCTTATAAACTATCAAAACCTTATATTCTCACCCGGTCTGAGATAATTAATGGTATCATCATCCACTAAACCAACCATTCTTTCTCAAGTTTCAAACAGGTTGCAAGAGTTAAAAAATCTACCAACTTGTGAATATATATAACAATAAATCTATACGGAGAACAGCGTAAACCTAAAGAGTGCTGTGAAAGAGCATCCCTTGTCTCTATAGGGCACCCTTTCTCATCAATTCTCTCTCAGATATGATCAGGAGGGACCTCCCAAGCTCATGCAGTCTCAGCCATGGGTCTATTCACCATTGCTCATTGTCCATTTTGCTTATGCGTAGGGTTGTGCTGCACGTGAAGTATACACAGTTACAGCTGGAAAGAGGCTTCAGTCTGGCCTGGGATTCCTCGAGCGCCCGTGATCATCCACTAGATTTTACTCGGTTATGACGTCTTGGATTTGGTTCATCTACCATTTGGAAAAGAGAAATCTGAAAATTTTATTCTTAGAAAATTTCTATACATAAAATTTTTTGTAAAATAATGTCGAGATGACTTTTTTAAATTTCAAGATAAAATCATGAGTGCATGTTTTGGTTTAGAATGAAAAGAAGTGTAATTTTGTGTCGCTACAGTTAGAATAAACGGTTGTATGTTTGAACTTATTTATAGTAATAATTGCATGAATTAAATAGTATTAAGACAAGGTTGAATGTGTCTTGCATTTAGGGGAAATTACGGTGACAGACTCGCTTTCCAAGTCAATAGCTATAATTTAAATTGAACATTTCGCATCTGATAATAACTTCTAGAGTCACTCTCAAAAAAGGTTACTACATTGATTGCCGGTTTCTCCCACCTTTTTGCTTAGCGTAAAATATATATATATATATATACACCATTCCGAATGAAAATTATGTTAAAAAAATTCTATTTATATAGCATTATTGAAAGAAAAATTCTAGTCTTACATAAAAGTTACATATAAAGCTCACTAAAATGATAGAATGTCATTTTTATAAATAAGATTTGCTTTGATGGCTGCTTTCTTTTACACAGAAATGTTCTATTTTAATCACATCATTCTGCACAAAACTTATTTGTACACTTTTATTTGTATAACATTATTCTTTTGTTTTACTGGCATTTGTTTTGAGGACAAAAGTTAAACATATATTATAGGATTGTACAAATTGTGAGGATACATAATTTATGTAAGAATGATGGGTCGAATGAGAGTTATTTATTTAAAAAAAAAATACTTATTATGATAACTCTTAATTAAAAAAAATATCACATCATTTTGATGACATTGTGTGCACAAAATTTTGGAAGAATGCATTTTTCTTCTTAAAGAGGTGAGGTAATGCCCCACAACTAGAAAATTCACACAACTTTTGTTTCAATAATGTTATACAAATAAAAAATTCATATAAAATGATGTGACCGAATAAGAATATTTTACCGTAAAACAAAACACGCTTTGATTATAAAATGGGCAAGAATTTCCTCTAATCAAGGTTGGAGGAATTCCTCCTGTCCTGTAATTCCTCCAACCCTAATTACGTGGCAGCATACCAAGCTATTAAAATAGTATTATTAATCTATTTATATTTTTTTCTAGATTTTAGACACCAATCATGAGATTACTATATTTATAAAAAAATATTTTAAATAAAAATAAATATATAAATATATGATCAAATGATATGTTGTTATGTACACAAAGTAAGAGGAATTCTTTCTACTTGGATTAGAGAAAATCCTTAACTTTATAAAATTACTATTACCACACCATTTTTCTGTACAAATTTTCTAAAACATTGGATGTCCTCTTTTCCAACAGGTAATTGAGGCCCTCTCAATTTTCTTGCATAAAATTTCACACCACAACCTATACCATTTTGGTATTCAATATGGTATCCGAGGGTGATACTCCCACAACCAAAAGCTATGAGACTGAAGAGTTTATCATTTTGTGCTATAAATAGTACTCTTATGGAACAATCCAGAAGGCACAAAGCCCCGAGAGATGATCCCATCCAGACTTTTGTCTCCATCTTTATCTTCGCTTGTGTCAATATTAAGTATATAAATACAAGTAGTAGTAATAGTTACATATGGCAAATTAGGCCACGCTAGCTAGCTTTTCACCATGGCATCAAGTGGTGATGACCAAGGCCGCCAACGCTGCTTCTTCCAGGAATGGATAAACCTTCAAGAACAAGACCTCTCGGAGCTCGTCCATGGCCAAACCCTAAACCCGGACGGCCCCGGAAACGGCCTCGCACTGAGTCAACTCGCCGACAAGAACGTCCAGCATTTCCAAGACTACATTTCCAATAGGAGGAACCTCGCCTCCCACGACGTTTCGGCCTTTTTTGCACCCACCTGGTGCACCTCCCTCGAGAACTCTCTCCTCTGGATCGCCGGCTGCCGGCCGTCCATGTTCATCCGGCTCATCTACGCCATTTGCGGGTGGGAGGTTGAGTCCAATCTCACTGAGTTCCTCCAGGGCTTGAGGACCGGCAACCTCAGCGAGCTCTCCGCGAGGCAACTCAGTCTGGTGAACGAGTTGCAGGGGAAGACGATTAGGGACGAAGAGAAGCTTTCTTCCCGGATTGCGAGCTTGCAAGAGGACATAGCCGACCAACCGCTGGCGGTGATGGCGAAGGAGGCGAGTCGGATCGGTGAGTTGAATCGTGACACGGACAAGGCGCTTGACGATCACTCGCAGTGCATGGCGAGTGTGTTGGACGAGGCTGATCGGCTAAGACTAAGCACGCTTAAGGAGCTGATAGATATTCTAACGCCAATGCAGGCTGTGGATTTCCTGGCAGCGAGCAAGAAGCTTTACCTTTGCATGCACGAGTGGGGTAGGCAGAGAGATAACCTGCATGGTAGGAACGCTGAATAGATATATATATATATATATATATCTATGAAAGAGTATGTATGCGTGTATGCAAATATATGTGTAGGGTTTCATGGGTATTGAGTATTTTGAGTTTGTTTAAATAAAGATAAGGGCTTTTTACTACTCTCTTTCTTCTCTGGATTCTTCTGTAAAAGAGTAGTTTTTATATTCTGACTTCATCCATGCACTGATTTATACTTTTTATATCTGTATTTGATCCACCGTCGCTGCATGTATAAGTGATTTGGAGGACTTTTGGTGAAGACGAGCAGAATACAAGTAATAAACTTGAATACCAATGCGCTTATACATTTATAAATACTCTTATGAACAATATTTGTTTTACTTAGAATTACCAGAAGTAATGTGGAAATTGCAGCCTTGATTGAATTGTTGTCATTTGCTTATCTTGAATTGGGGTATTCATATTTACACCACAATTTTACATAATTATTAAAAATGTTAAAGGTGAAACTCTAAAATCTTGGTTTTATTCAGTTTGGAGCCACTATCTCCGCCTATAGCCCATCGTTATTGAACCAAAAAACACACACACACAGACAAAGGTAGTAAATGAAGTTGGTAAAACCTGTTCTCGTTTTGATTTTTTTTTTTATAAATTTTAAGGAATCATATTGTCTTCCATTGGTGCTGTATCAAAAGTGGATCTCATTATATTTGTTATATGGATATGCAGCGCTTGGCCTTGGCTCTCAATAGTTCTAAATGCATTGTATCATATAGAGATTCAAGCCTATAGATACACACTTTACCAATCGTTTCCCAGGAAATGTGGCACGCCAACACACGCATCAAGTTGCTTGCAAGTGAGACCTATTACTCTCTCCCACCCTTGACACGTGACCCTTGACACGTGAGGTGAGGTGGGATGATGGGATGAGTAATTTATTTTTTAGCCTGTTATATCTTTACTCTCATTTTTTACAAGTATTTATTATTTATTATTTGTTATTTTATTTTGATTAATTTAATTTTTTTTAAAATAAAAAAAGAACAAAAACAAAATACGGGTCATATAAGTGAATGGGATTATCAGGGGATATGAAATTAAAATTTTTTTGTTCGGATATGCCTCCCTCTATACACTTGAATTTACCACTGATCAAAACAAGCATTTGTTATTTTGTTTTGATTAATTTATTTTTTTTTTAAAAAGGCAAAGAACAAAAAAAAAAGAAATCACATCAGTGAGTGGGATTATCAGAGGATATGAGATCAGAGATTTTCTGCTCAAATAAAATTTTTTATTCGGATATACTTTCCTCTATACATCTGAATTTACCACTGATCATGCAAACATTTGTTATTTTTTATTTTTTGTTTTATTTTTATTTTGTTTTGATTAATTTGATTTTTTTAAAAAATAAAAAAATAACAAAAAAAATAAAGGTCACATCAGTGAGTGGGATTGTCAAGAGATATGAAATTAAAAATTTTCTGTTTAGATATGGCTCCTTCTATACACTTGAATTTATCACTAATCAGACAAGAATTTATTATTTTTTATTTGTTGTTTTATTTTTATTTTGTTTTGATTAATTGGATTTTTTTTAAAAAAGGAAAAGAACAAAAAAAAAAAAAAACCGAGAGGTGGGAGTAAAAGAAAAAAAAATTTATCAAAATTTTTTTTTTTATAATAACCGGAGGAAGGGGTGGATGGCAATATTGGAATAAGGAGATGAGATTATGGGCAAAATTGAAAAAGCAAAAATTTTTAATTATCACATCAGAGGGGTGGGAGTAGAGTTTTTCCTTGTAAGTGCACCTGGCCAGAAGGAACAGCCCTGACACCAATTATGGACTCAAATTTTTTCTAGTAGAGATGAAAAATGCCTTACAAAAACTTTAAATGAAACTTTTTATATTTTTAATACTAGTGTAAATTTTATACTTAAAATTTGATTTTTTTAGATGAAAAATTATTAATTCATTTGTTTTTCTCTTTTTTCAATTGAATCACAATGGATTTAACCATCCAATAAAAATTAATTTTTGATAAAGTATTCATCAAATGATTCGATCAACATAATACAATTTTAGTGATTCAACTAACAAAATACATATTTTACTTTTTAGTTTCAACGTAATGTAGACCCCCAAAAACCAAAAAAAATTACACACTTTTAAAAAAAAAATTAAACAAACATTGATTTATATAAACATACAAACGTACATTAACAAACTATTTGATGATGTTATAATTAGAGTCTTCTCTCATTTAGACTCAGGCCATTTTTGTCTTTTTTATGGGTATTTTCTTATTTAGATTTGAGGCTTGTTTTCAAAAAAATTTTTTAAAAATTATACATAATTTTAACTATAAGTAGGGTTTGTAAAACTTGCAGGCTTTTAAAAATTAGGAACCTAAAGCAATAGCTTTGATTTCTTTACACTTGAAATGGATATTGGGTTTAGTCCGAGAAAGTCCATTTTTAATTGGGTTGACTAAAAAAATATTTTTTTTCTTTTTCAAAATCCAGTGGAGTCGACCGATGTCACTCGGCCAAGCATCTGTCCGCTCCTGCCTGACACAAAGGGCCCGCTCGAGACAAATTTTTTTTTTTTTTTTTTATAAATAGCGGCCTCAGAATAATTTGAGTCCATAAACAACAGCTTTGAATGAGCATTTTTTTTCATTTTTTATATTTTCTAAATTTTTATTTAATTTTTTTCTCATTTTTAATATGAAAAATTATTAATCAAATCTTTATATTTTTGTTGTGCCATCAATTGATAGTTTGTTTAATCTCTTAATCTTTTTTGTAACACACTAGATCTTAGTTAGGATTTTATTGATTTTAATTTTGAAAATCTTCTTTTTACAAAAACAACTGGCGCAGCCCACATGCATCATTTGATGAGTACATGCATTTGAAAAGAAAATCTTTTTTATATAATTTATTACATTAATTGGAGTGCTTTATTCTGTTTCTAAAATTTCTTTTAACTCTTTTAATTCTGAAAACAAATTTAGACCATCAATATTAGAAAATCTATTATGTTTCGAGATAAGCCCGATGATCATTCGAAAATATTTGGAGTGGATTATGATGCAATGGAGAAGAGTACGTCCAACACTTTCTAATTTGTTTCGAGTGTGAGAGAGAGAGAGTGATGTGTGAGTTTAGACTTTCAAGATTCTTAGGGTCTGTTTGGAAGTGTTTTTTGTTTTTGTTTTTTATTTTTTTAAAAATAAAAATATAAAAAAATATTAAAATAGATGTATTTTCTGATTTTATAACATTGATATATTACTTTTAGCAGAACGGCAACTTATAAATTTCATCATTAGACCATAAAAAACAAAAAAAAAAACAGAAAATAAAAACATACAACAAAAAATAAAAACTGACAGCACTTTCAAACAGACCCTTAGGATTTAGACCCATTATGAACTTCCTCATATTGATAAAAGTGATTTAGAAGTTTTTTTTTTTTTGTGGTTAAATTGGTTTTTCTTTGAAAGTCAACTAATATAGTTGATTATGGACCTTTTTTTCTTTTCTAATGGAGTCTTTTTTTCTTTCAAAAAAGATATAAAATTTGTATATGATCTTAACTATAGCATGCTAGCTTTTAATAAAAATTGAAGCTTTTAAAAATTAGGTTCTAAAGCAATGGCTTTGGTGATTTAATGGTTAAGCCGCTACTGACATTGTAGGAGTAACCTACTGTGCTCCTGGATCGCAAGGCCACAAGTCCTTATGCCACTATTGTAAGAAAAGTTATATATAAAAAAGAAAGATGATAATACGAATAATCACAGCTGGGATATCGATACCTCCGAAGAGAGGTCTAAAATATTTTAATATACATTATTGGAAAAGAAGTTATATATATATATATATAAAAAGATATATAACCGTACCACTAGTGGATTGTTTTTTCCCTCGAGTTCTACAATGCTAAAGACGTACAGATGAATAAACTTTTTGGGGCGGGGGGGATGTAACGGTTCAGGGCATTACGCTAGCAAATTTATTTTATTTGGTTCGACTACGTTACAAAAAGTGAAGTAGAGAAGCTTTGTCGTTTAGTTTAGCAGCCTCTGATCAGTTACTTTGGAGGAACCTGGAGCTACTGAAGATATATATATATATATATATAACTATTATTTTGTGCTTATATAGAAGCTTACGTCTGCTCTACAGATATCAACTCAAACGTTACAAAGAGGAGGTGCTTCTTAGCTGGTTTCCAATGAAGCGTTGTATGGAAGATATCAGAGAAAACGAACAAAAGTCGTATAAATTTCATATACCTTGATAGTAATATAAATTTCAATACTACAGTTCTACATGGAAGTTCTTATATTTCCTTCTTAGAAAACATAATCTCATTTCGTAGCTATAGTGATTAGAAGGCATAATTTTTTTGTCATAGATTATACATGGTGTTTATAATTGTCGGATGAACAAATTTATTTTTCTTCTAATAACAATTCTCGGGTTTTGATAGTATTTAGTGCTAAGTATTTTCTTTTTTTTTTTTTTTTAAGCCTTTATTTTCATTTGTATGCAAATGACAATGCTCTATTTTTGCTTGATATTGGGATTTTTATGGCAGTGCCGTATAGTGTCAAGTAATTATCGATGATTTGCTTCATATTGTTTCCAAACTCACCCGCGCCCACGCAAACCCACGCTTACGACACATTCATACGTCAAAGAAAAAAAACACAGGGAAAATTTATATAGTTCGACACAAGCCTACTTCTGTCCACTGTTGAAAAGGAAAAATTACAATATGAAATGGGTTATTACAAGTTTAATTGGAGTATTTGGACTTAACTTATTTAGTTGTTTTTGACTTTTTAAAATTGTATTTAGGTAAGTGACTTAAAAAACTGTTTATATCTAATTATATTTTTTTAGAAAAACTATTTGAAAATATACCTTTTAAAAAATAATTTATAACTTATAAGTAGCTCAACCAAACACCCCTTAACTATTCAAAGCATCCAAAATTTGACACCAATGCTGGAACCTTAAAGCGATCTCTGTTTCTCTGCTTAGTCTGGAGTCCCGAGCTCTCAAGATACGCCGATGCCTTGATCCTCGGCGTTTTTCCCAAAAATCCTAGTCTCCAGACAATTACTAAAGCTCTACACATGTTGAATTGCTTAGTAGGTATCGGACTCCACAACCCAGCTCAAATACGTGAACAAACCCAACAAACCCACAAAATACAAGACACATGCCTTTCATCCGTGCTATGAGCTGATTGTTGATAGCTATCCTAATTTCCATCTAGAAATATTAGTTTATGACAAAAACACATAAAAGAAAAAAGTAAACCAATCTCTCAAGTTTGGAAAAAAGTCCAGTCGGTAAGGTACTACTTCTATTATGATATTTTATAGTGGCAGATTCTATACTGTAATACTTAAATATTAGTAGCAGAAGTTGGTACTACCAAACCATTGAATATTTATCTCTCAAGAGCAACATGGAATTTAAGTGGGCCTGTAGCAAATAATTAAATAGCCCACTGGACCTATTACCGATCCTGGGTTGACCATGTTAATGGGTTGGTGATCTGAAACAAATTGGGCTTCCTGTGGGTCTTGCAGTATGGCCCAACCCACCTTCACTAAAACAGGGTGAGAACCGGCCGTATACCATATTCAGAGTAATTGGCTTTATCCCGCCTAAGGCTAGGCTGGTTTTCACTTTGACCCTTGCATTTGAATGAGTGTCAATATCACCCTTATAATCATGGTTAAAGTATAAAAGCTAAAAAGATGGATGGCCAAGGGGAAATGACTAGATTACCCTCATTTATTCAAGCTGTTTCTTGTACCTAGTTGTGATTTTGTGTCCGTTAATACATTTTTGCGAATATTCATAGCAATACAAATGGATAATCTCTCCACTTGCGTTTTTGTTTGCTCTTCCCCTAGCAAAGATATCCTACAACACTCTGGCAATGGTGGCTTCGAGAGGCAACATGTCTAGTTTTGGTCTTTTAAGGTCACGATATATGAATGATAGCATAGCCTTAGTGTATGAAGTATATAAGAAACAAATGGCCGGGGAGGGAGAGGGGAAAAGATAAAATCATACAAGTGGTGTTGGTGTTTGTTAGAGAGTGAATGATACAATGGTTTTACTTATACGACGGTGGACGAGCTTGTTAGAGAGAGAAATTGAGATAAAGAGAGTAAAGAAGATGGAGAAAGGAAACAAGGAAAATGGAGTTATTACCATAATTTCATGTTCCAAGTTGGCAAAATTCGCAATGCAAGAGTGTAATTATTGCACGTATGAGTATCAAAACGCAAAGGAAAATACTATTCTTCCAAAATTTGTGTACAAAAATTTGTACTAAAATGATGTGGTGATGGCAATTTTGTAATTAATAAGCATTTAGATGGGCTCTTTATTTTAAAGTGATATGCATACAATTCATCCACATCATTCTGGTAATAAATTCTGTATAATTTTTCTGGTTGTATAGCATTACCGAAAGGCAAATTGCAAGATTTCATTGCTATATTCTCAACTTCCTCTCTCACATTGTAAACACTCATGCATTTGAAAGGATTTGATATAGTCATTAAGACTCTGAATTTCGTAGTTTCTTGTCAAAATAGTTAGGAAAAGTACGTTACTTAAAATATGTGTGCAATTACACAAATTTGTTTTGATTTATTTATATAAATTGGAAGGATTATATATTGCAATTATTAATAGCACAAGATAATGAGCCCATTTGATTATCGTAGACGCGTTGTCCCTACCTTATCACCATGGGTAAGAAAATTTTTATGAAGAGAGTTATGTATAACATTACTCCAAAAAAATATTCTTTGTGAAGTTAAGGAAATTCTCTAAATAGTAACCTTTTAATGTGAATGGACTTTTTCCTTTTGGTAACTTAGCTTTACTGTTACTAAACTTACCAAAAACAAAATCATAGTCTCATTGAATTTTGAAGGTAATCTTTGTGGAAAATAATATGTACTACTATCCTTCTATCAAACTTTTTGAAGACACAATATTTAACCTTACCAACTTGAAAAGAAAATAAAAAACAACACAGAACCCAATTAATTAATATATTTAGCTTTGAAATTTAAAGAAATTTATTTTTAGAATTCAATTTAGCTAGCTTTAGTTGGGTGTTTTTAACATTCAATGGTAAGTCAAATCACAATAACTTAAAATTCATAGCATTTACATGTGGATATTAAATTTTAAGTTATTTCTTTTTGAGTTATCAAATAGTTAGTAAAACACCATTAAAGAGTGCTATGTTTAAGCACTTTATTCTTTTCAATATCACATACTTAAGCACTTAATTGAGTAATCAAACGATCCTGAGGTTAGATATTTATTAAAAAAATAGAAAATCAGGAATTTACTAAAAAGGAGATCATATTCTATTGAACATACCTATGTTTTCTCAATAATGTAAAAAACAAAAATGATTATTTGCCATATTTGGTGTTCAAATCCTAGTTAGTAAATACTCATACTATTCACGTATAATATCCGTACGTATGTATAAATAAAAAAAACTTTTGCTTTCAGTCTAAATCTGAAATCTAATGAAAAATACTCATTTTTTTGAGTTGGATTGTATATTACACGTATTAAACGTTTTACGTATTATATTTTTGAAGCAAACTCAAATAAAAATGAGGTATAATTTAATATAATTTTAGTATATTATTGATTCTACACTAAATATATAATAATAATAGTACAATTATTAACCATTAAACATATTCAAAATTTTATTATAGAAAAACTTGTATAACTCATGATTTGAGTATCATTACTAGTATGATATCACATATATTTGTGATATTTTTAGTACTTGGTATATTTAAATTGTTAAACATAAGTTTCTAAAACTTCTCATTAATACTCAAAATATTAAATTAAAAGTTAAAATTGACAAATTAACCCATTCTTATATCAAGTATTGAAATAATAAAATAAAAATAAAATTTATTTATCAACCACTTTAATTTAGTTATTTGTTAATGTGTTTTAAAAAAAAATTGATATATATATATATATATATATAAGACAAAAATACTACCTACTAACATATATAAGCAGAAATTGTTGTGATCGTATTTTTTGTCCCTACTTTTTAAGTAATGTTCGTATGATACTTGGATAATTATATATTCGTATTTTTGA
Source organism: Euryodendron excelsum (assembly GCA_033060915.1). Classification (NCBI taxonomy): domain Eukaryota; kingdom Viridiplantae; phylum Streptophyta; class Magnoliopsida; order Ericales; family Pentaphylacaceae; genus Euryodendron; species Euryodendron excelsum. The sequence goes on from CM065398.1 coordinate 25,019,951, forward strand.
CGTTTTTGTATTTTTATGACAAGTTTTGTTACCGTATTTTTTTAAGAAAAATAGTATTAAACCCTACGTATCACGTATCACTCTTTTACTGTCCTGTATTTTACTAACTATAGTTCAAATTACAAGTTTGTATGTCTTCTTATATTCCACCTTATTTTAAAAATGTTCACTAAGATGAAACCGATAAAGAAAGATTGTTTAAGTTTACATAAATGTTAGGGGAAAACTCAACTAATGAGGTGGTACAGGTTACAGGATGGAAATGTTTGGCATGCCAACAAAGGATTTGAAGGCTCTAGATTAACTAAATAAAATCATTTTAACTTTGTAGGGATTACAATGTGGTGAGTCTTAAAACTAGGGCCTTTACATTGACCTTGCCCTTTTTCCTCTTTGTCCCAACTTGAATTCCGAATAAATTCTTAACATCAATCATTGCCTCATTACCATACAAATTAAGCTTTCGATATAAAGGCCTCGGCCCATATGTATAAATGGAAATTCACACTTAGGGCAAAGGCATAAGGAACGAGAGTACATCAAAAGGTTATGAATAGAAGGGTTCTATTTAAAAATGTTTGAAACTCAAAGCACTAATCATGGATTTAATTAATGACAAAGTTAATTAAAAAAAAATCTTGTGTAAAAACTTTTGCATGCAGCTTGACCCTACATCCTTTAAAATACCCAAGGAAAACATTTGAAAATTCTTGTTTATAAAGTGGTGAAAATATATCCTTAAAAGACCTTAAGCATGCCATAGGAGAGTGAGAGATTACACAACAACAAAGGAGGGTTGACAAGAAAAATTAGAGCCTTACCATTAAGAAGAACAAGGTTTGCAAGTGACAATTATTATGAATGGACTTTAGCAAAGATGAGACAATAATGGCAACTACCAACTTTGTGGCTGCTTGTTATTGCATAAGATGTTTAGGCAACGATGTGAGAGAGGGATGGGCAGTTGGAGAGTGGAAGAGAAAGAAATGAAAATGAAGCCTTAGAAAAATGAAATTGTGCAACATTCATGGAATTCTCAGAACTCCTACGGACATTTTAGTAAGATAAGTACATAAGAAAAGGCAAGATTGAGCTTTCTTATGCCAACCCTACTTCGTTACCCTAGCCAAGTATGTGAGTTTTTTCTTTTTCTGAAAGTTGTCTTTACGCCTATTTACTTTTTGTCGACTCCTACCTCTCGTCCCACATTCAAGGTAGGCAAGAAAATGGCTGCACGTTAGCTAATTAACGCGCAAGGGCTTTCACGTTAAATCGTTTCCCAATAAGGTTTTGGGTGAGTTAGGGGCCTGGTATGTTTGTTATTTTACTGCCCTGACTTTTGGAAGGACTTATTCCTTTCTTGTCTGTTCTTTAGATACATCCTTGCATTCCAATGTGTTACGGGCTGGCAGGTCGGGCACCATATATTAATGTCACAGGTTGTCCCTTGTAGCACGTCTGAGGCAGCGAGAGACCTTGGCGTGGGGCATGTCTGAGCATGGTTGGTCGGTGGTATGACAATCTTATAATTTGTATTTTTCATATTTATTAGATTTATGGATTATGATTCCTCGAGAGGGTAGGAGATTTCTTCCTATCAGTTTGGAGATGGCTTAGAATGCTATTGTAAGAGGGGGGTATGGTATTGACTCTACCACCTCCCGGTGCTACCGAAAGGGATAACACTCAAGTGAGTCCCCCAAGGGAGTGGGCGAGACTTGGAGACCGGCTGTGGCACGTGGCTGTAGTCCTCATGCTAGTCAAGGGGCTATATGGGCAGCATTGTGTCCGATGGGGTAGATATTGGGCATTGGCGTCGAGCACTACTAAAAAATGTTCTATTTGCGACGGAAGTATTTGCGACGGCGAAAATGCCGTCGCAAAAACTACTGTTTGCGACGGCAATAACCCCCCGACACGAAAACTACTAATTGAGACGGCCTTTTTTGCGATAGCAAGGGCCCCGTCGGGAATAATTATAAAAAACGACGTCGTTTAATTGAGTTATAGCCGACACCCCCCTTTTACGACGCAGCATTTGCGACGGGCCAGCTGAGACAAAAAATTAATGGTGAAACGACGTCGTTTTGATGTAAACAACGTAGTTCATGCGCAAGTGTAAATAATTTTCCCCCGCCCCCCTCTTTTGCTTTCAGCTTCGTCTTCGTCTGCCCTACCAGTGTCCATCGAAGAAAAAACCACTGCGCCGCTCCCCATCCCAACGTCGCCTACCCTCTTCCTCTTCGGTCGTCCCTCTTCCTCTACGCTCGTGCCTCTTCCCGACGACTGGTGGCATCGCGCCGCTTCAGGTGAGCTTCTCTATCTCTGTCTGTCTCTGTCTCTCTCTCTGTCTCTCCCTCTCTGACCTCTGTCAAATGCCATTGTAGGCATCGTACGAAACCCTCGCCGTCGGTCTACATTCCATTCTCTGCTCTTCATTAAAGTCCATTCCACTGAGAATCATGCCATTGAGGGTCCGAATCTAAGCAACACAGTCACCACGAGGCAGGGGAAGTAGGCATTCCGTCATCGGTGAAGTAAGTTGCTTCATTTTATTTACACGATATCAGATTTTGTATGCTTTGTATGAATAGCATTTCTATTTACGTTGAAAAATGGAATGAGAAGTTGTATTCACTGTGTGTCAATCTGGAATTCATTGGCTTCCTTGGTTCACTCTAGAAATCCAATGAAACAAAATAATTTTTTATTTGATATAGTGATAATACGAAGTTTCTGCTAATCTTTAGCTTCCTGGGTTTTGTTTATGTTTGCAGCAAAGGGAAAAAAAAATACAAAACAAACAGAGAAGTTAGTTATTCAGTCATCAGTACAAAAAAAAAAAAAAAAACCATTTTTCTAGATTTTGAACATCTCTATATTTGACATCAGCTAAATTCATCCTGCTACATATTGAAAACTGAAAATTTGTAGTTCGAAACATGGAAGGTTTAGGCATTTTGTTCTTTCATTTGCATTATTTTCTAGAGTTTAGTTAGGTTTGAGTTCTTCATGAAATATATAGGTTCAGGTCCATACTCCATGTTTAATAAGTTACTGTGAACTAAACTAACTAAACTAAGTAAACTTACTTGGAACTTGTCTTGTTCCTGTGTTCGACTCGATAAAATACCATAATGTCAATTAAACATAGAAAATTTTGAATGATGAAGTTCTTCCTCTTTATTTTATTTTTTCTCACAGAGCAAAAGGAAATAAACACAAATACAAGGGAAAAAAAAGGTTTTCTCATTAAACAAAAAAAAAAAATAGACCCAATATGCAGAATATTTTGGTTGGAGCACACAACCAAAGGCATATTCTAATGTCACAACTCATTCAATCACATGATGAAATCAAATATAATAGATTGCATGCATGAGTTAACTTGAATATAAGCATATAACCTTAGACCCGTTCAAGAATCCTCATCGTAGTTTGTGGATTCAACTATGATGAGACGGTTCTTGAATTGTCCAGTTTCGGACAGTTTGGGAATGTATAAATCTATATGGTAGTCAGTGGCTCACCGCTTTAAATTGTCCTTCTTTGATAGAGATTCTGTGTGGCAAACTCCGTGTTCTCTGGGTACATACGGGATGCAGTGTATAGCAATACACTTCGTCTATGTCGTGTACTTGGAGAACTGCGGAGAGATGCTGCCGGATTTTTCTAAAAGACGGACGGAGCGGTTTGAGCTGCTTTCTACTATATAGATTATGCATTCCTGAATGGGATAGGACCACCTACCTGTTAGAAAGGAGTTGGATGGATAGGTTTCATATTGCATGAACATATAGATTTGCAAATCTTAGCTAAGGTGGCTAATTAGTAATTTTTATGTTCACATGTACAGAAACATGGACAGGAGTTGGATTGATTCTGGTGATAGGCTGTCTAGGGAATATATGGATGGTATTGACCAATTTCTTGTATTTGCGTACACCGGTAAGAATGCAGATTCAACGATCTATTGTCCTTGTAGGAAGTGTGCGAATCGATACTATTTGCCACGAGAAACTGTGCGTGATCATTTTCTGAATAATGGGATGTTAAGAAAATATAAGATTTGGACTAGTCATGGGGAACCATATCCTTCTACTTCTAGTCATCCTATGAGTGAAGATGAAATGTTAGGGGAATTAAACTTTGGGGATGATATGGTTGGAATGATACATGATGCTATTCCGCATATAGATACAAATTTTGAGAATGATGAGGGTCAGCTAGGAGCAAATGAAGAAACTGTTAATTATTTCAAGCTACTAGAAGATGCTCAGAGTGAATTGTATCCGGGATGTAAGAAATTTAGTAAATTATCTTTCATTGTCCGACTCTTGCATCTAAAGGTGCTCAATCATTGGACGGACAAGTCCACAGATATGTTACTTGAGTTGTTGAACGAAGCTTTCCCTGAGGGTGTGCAACTTCCGAGCAATTACTATAAAGCTCAAAAGATAACTGAAGATTTAGGCTTTACGTATATGACTTGGGATGCATGCCCCAACAGTTGTATGTTGTTCAGGAATGAGTATGCCAATCTTAATCAATGTGTCATATGTGGTAAATCTAGATGGAAAGAAAGTGCTAATACTTCAGAACATCGTGGTAAACCGAAGCCTGCAAAACAGATGAGATATTTTCCTTTGAAGGCAATACTACAAAGATTGTTTATGTCGTCAAATACTTCTAAGTTAATGAGGTGGCATGCCGAGGAGCGACCAAATGATGGGACTTTAAGGCATCCTGCTGACTCAGAGGCATGGAAAGATTTTGATCAGCGAAACCCAGTCTTTGCAAGTGATATACGTAATGTGAGGCTTGGGCTAGCGTTAGATGGATTCAACCCATTTAGAACAATGAATATAGTTCACAGCACTTGGCCTGTAGTCTTGATTCCATATAACCTACCACCTTGGATGTGTATGAAGCAGCCATTTTTTATCCTGTCTGTGCTTATAGATGGACCGAAAGGACCTGGAGACAAGATTGATGTCTATTTGCAACCGTTAATTGAGGAGTTGATTGAACTATGGAATGAAGGTGTACCCACTTTTGATGCGTCCACCAAACAAATGTTCCAATTGTATGCATGTTTATTATGGACAATCAGTGATTTTCCTGCATATGCCATGTTGTCGGGATGGAGTACCAAAGGTGAATATACTTACCCGTATTGTAATATGCAAACTAAATCCATCAGGTTGAAGCACGGTAAAAAGTTTGTTTATATGGGTCACCGTCGCTTTTTACCTACTCGACATAAATTTCGAAGAGACAGAATATCATTTGATAAGACTCATGAATTGAGACCAAAACCTGAAGTGTTGTCTGGGTCAGAGATGTTGTTTCAGTTAGAATCAAAAGGTATTCTTACCCAATACAAAATGGATGATCTCACAGTAAGGCATCGGAAATTAAAAGAGAAGGAACCGGTTAATGGTGAACCCAAAAATCATAACTGGAAAAAGAAGAGCATCTTTTACGAATTGCTGTACTGGAAGCACAATTTAGTAAGACACAATCTCGATGTGATGCATATAGAGAAGAATGTCTGTGATAATATATTATGGACACAATCATTGTTTTTCGAGCCGTTTGGGTACTAAAATGCCGAAACGGCATCGGAAGTCCGTCAAACTTGACACGTAGAAAGGTTTAGGCATGAGTGACGTGTGGCAACAAACGACACGGTCGTCGGACTCCCGAGTTGAGAGTTATCAATTTTTTTCACTTAACCTTTAAAAAAAAAACATTGTTTTCCGAGCCGTTTAAGTACTAAAATGCCGAAACGGCATCGGAAGTCCGTCAAACTTGACAAGTAGGAAGGTTTAGGCATGAGTGACGTGTGAAAACAAACGGCATGGTCTTCGGACTCCCGAGATGAGAGTTATCACTTTTTTTCTCTTAACCTTTAAAAAAAAACATTGTTTTTCGAGCCGTTTGGGTGCTAAAATGCAGAAACGACATCGGTAGTCCGTCAAACTTGACACGTAGGAAGGTTTAGGCACGAGTGACGTGTGGGAACAAACGGCATGGTCGTCGGACTCCCGAGTTTAGAGTTATCACTTTTTTTCACTTAATCTTTAAAAAAATCATTGTTTTCCGAACCGTTTGGGTACTAAAATGCCGAAACGGCATCGGAAGTCCGTCAAACTTGACACGTAGGAAGGTTTAGGTAGGAGTGACGTGTGGGAACAAACGGCACGGTCATCGGACTCCCAAGATGAGAGTTATCACTTTTATTCACTTAACCTTTAAAAAAAAAAACATTGTTTTTCGAGCCGTTTGGGTACTAAAATGTCGAAACGGTATCGGAAGTCCGTCAAACTTGACACGTAGGAAGGTTTAGGCACGAGTGACGTGTGGGAACAAACGGCACGGTCGTCGGACTCCCGAGTTGAGAGTTATCAATTTTTTTCATTTAACCTTTAAAAAAAAACATTGTTTTTTGAGCCGTTTGGGTACTAAAATGCCGAAACGGCATCGGAAGTCTGTCAAAATTGACACGTAGGAAGGTTTAGGCACGAGTGATGTGTGGGAACAAACGGCACGGTCTTCGGACTACCGAGATGAGAGTTATCACTTTTTTTCACTTAACCTTTAAAAAAAAAACATTATTTTTCGAGCCGTTTGGGTACTAAAATGCCGAAACAGCATCGGTAGTCCGTCAAACTTGACACGTAAGAAGGTTTTGGTACGAGTGACGTGTGGGAACAAACGGCACTGTCGCCGGATTCTTGGGGTGAGAGTTGTCACGTTTTCACTTAACTTTGTATGAAAAACAATGTCTTCCGTACTTTTTAAATACTTGAATCTTTCTTTCAGTAAGCTTATTTATTTATATGCATATTTATTCATTGTCTATAATATGTTCATTATATTATCTAATATTTATATTTTTTTTTCAGGTTGTTCGCAAGGAATTGATCGATCTATAGTGTTTTTTTGTCAGCATATTTTGCAATACATTTAAAACTCCATTTTGGTCTATGGATTATGACTTTGTAATGTTATTTTGCAAGACATTATAAATATTTTTTTATTTTATGAATTTTAATTTCATACAATGTGAATGAATGTGTTAGTTTACGTTGTCACGCATATTTATAAATATTTGAATTTGAATGAAAGCTTTAATTTTGTCATTCATATAATATTAATTCTACATTTTATCAGGTTGAAAAAAGATACAAAAGTATTCCCCAATTCAAAACAGGTGTTGGCCGTTTGAAAAGTATTAGTGACGGTTACATAACTGTCGGTAAAACCGCCGGTAAAAATGCCTGCATATGCTTATGTGTTGGCCTTTTGCGACGGTTTTGTTCTGTCGCTAAACCTATCAAATTCCATGGGTTTAGGCTGTCGCTAATAATTGCAGTGAAAACTTATTTGCGACGGCACCGCCTCGTCGCTAATAGTTTATTTTGTGTCGGCCTTGCAACGGTCGCAAATATTATTTACTTTGGCAACAAGTATTTGCGACGGGGGATTGCCGTCGTAAAAGGTGGCCCATGCCGTCGCTTGGCCGTCGCAAATAGTATTTGCGACGCCTGTAGATTCGTCGCCGGAAATGCCGTCGCACAGCCGACGCAATTGAGTATTTGCGACGGCAAAACTAGTATTTGCGACGGCACGCTGCCGTCGCAAATAGAACATTTTTTAGTAGTGGAGGATGGAGTTGTGACATACGCACCCACTATGCCATATTCATATTGTTTCTAGACTTATGTTTATGACGAATTGGGTCTTGGTGTACACACTTGCATGCTGTGTATCTCGTGTGCACTTGCGCATTAGGTTCACGCTTGTGCACACGGCCACTTGGTTTGGCTAGCATTGGTGTTGTGGGGCACAATGTTGTAGGCTTAACGGTTGCTATTTGGTAGTGCCTATCTTTGCAGGCAACAACCTTGACGCGGAACGCTAAGAGCTTCATGGATGGAGGTGTCGTGCCTAACGGGTGATGCTTGGGTCACGCGCATGTCCAGTTGCACATGACTATATTGCTTGTGTTTCGAGAGGGACTAGCGCTAAGCACATTGCTTGTCATGTGTGCGTGCATTTGAGAATGGTGTTGCTATCGTCTATAGCTTGGGTTAGCCTTATGGCTTGAGCATCGGAGGACGAAGCTTAACATGAGGCGCAGGACATTACGGATGGATCGTGGACAAGCGCATAATCTTATGCCTCGGTGTTTGAGTTTGGCAGGACTATTGTTTGGTGCATAGTCGCCTCATGGGTTAATTTCGCTGCGTATGATCATGGTTGGTCGCATTACTGTTACCGTGTGGTGCCCGGCCTGCGAACCCGGGACAATTGGTATCAGAGCACTAACCATCCGTGGTGTGCATTAATTGAGTGTTGCTTCTCTTATCCGTGTGGGCATTCTCTTCAGTTATAGTGGACTTCTCTCAGTGGGTTGTTTGCTTCAGATTGTTGGTTGTTGGTTTATCAGTGGAGCGAGTATCATTCCATCTTTTGACAAATGGATTGGTGGCCTGAGCTAGCAGTTTTCAGTCTATATGGGTTGAAATCTTACGGTATCAGTGGACTTGGTTGCTGTTTGAACCCCTTTGGTACCTTCTTTAAAGTGGCCGCTTCAACAAGCTTTGGACGCGCGCATGGTCCTTTAATTGTGGTCGTGATGCACAGTGCAGCAGGCCGTCTTGAGGATGTGCATGGGATCAGCTTAGTAGTGCATGGATGCTTCTGTATATCGGATCATTGATTTTGGTGCATAGCTAGTGGTGGTACTTTGTTGAATTGGTGGGTTGTTTCTACGACATATAAGCTTGTGCGAAAGAACTTGCTTCGTGTTGTGGGGATTTGCTTGCCTTCATTTGACCCTTGAGTTGGCCAAAACCATTGGCAGCTTTGCTCGTATTATTGCATGGTTACTTAGTTGGCTTCGTGCTTGCTTAGCGAATTGTGCTCATTTCTGCGCTTGGCTGTTGGCATTTGTGAAAAGCGTGTTCTTATTTCAAACTTTTGTGTGGCCTTGCCTTGTTATGATACATGTTGGCTAGTGAACGCCATGTGGCTCAGAGGAGTTTATCGTTGCTAGAGAGCACCGTGTAGCGAGGGTTCGTTAGGACATAAAGTCCTCCGGCAGAGGGAGGCATTGTGGACAGACTTCAGGTGAAGATCAGAGGATCAGGCACTGAAGCTGTATGTGGGCAAACTTCGGGTGAAGATCGGAGGATCAGGCACTGGAGCTTTGCAAACTGATTTCGGATGAAGGCTAGAGAGCCGAGGTACTAGAACAGTGTGGGTTGATTTCGAGTGAAGGCTAGAGAGTTAAGGTACTGAAACAGCATGGGTTGTCTTTGGGTGAAGGTCTATGGACTGAGGTATTGGAGCAACATTATAGGAGCAGTTGGAACCGTTTGCCAGTTGGCAGAGTTCGCTTTGATAGTGCAAACGGACTTGCATCCGGTAAGAGTACTGGTCAGTTGGGAACCAGTGTGGGACAAAACCACAGGATGTTGCGAGGGCGACTTTAGGTCGTGCACAGGGTAAATTCTGATGTCAAGTGGGCTTTTGTGGGTTCAGCTGCGGAATTGTGTAGAGGGTGCACGTGGTATGCTCGTCGATGAGGGCATCGACCCCTTGAAGTGGAGGAGGGTGTACGACGGTCAGTGCATACATTTTCTTAATTGCACGACGCATAGCGCCTATTGCACGCGGAGTGCTTGTTGATGAGGGCATCGACCCCTTGAAGTGATGAAGGGTGCGTATCGGTCAACGCACGCCTTTCCTTAGTGCGCGATGGATATTGCCGATTTAGGTACATGTTGCTGATGGATGGAGCAATATGGTATGGGGCACTTGCTCAGAGGAGTTTGTGTTTGCTTAATGTGGTGAAAAAGGTGTCTTGCTTTGTCGAGTTCAGCATGGGAGTCTGGGCAAACCTTTGCTTCAGGTGGAAGTGGGAGCAGATTTGGGGGAGACCAGATATGTAGGCTATCATCAACACGGAGGTGTTGGTCTGCGAGGAGTGATGGCAACTCATCGTGGGGGCATATAAGCACTACCGCATTCAACGTTATGCTTGGCATCAACGAGGACGTTGATTGATAGAGTGGTGGAGAGTGTCAGGAGTTGGCACTGGTGGTGGCGAATGCTAGGAGTTGGCACTGGGCTTTGGCATTATCGAGGATGATGATGGTTAAAGTAGTGGAGAATGTCACGGGTTGCCACCCGTGGCACGTCTGAAGTCGCGAGGGACCTTGGCGTGGGGCATGTCTAAGCATGGTTGGCCGGTGGTATGGCAATCTCGTAATTTGTATTTTTCATATTTATTGGATTTATGGATTATGACTCCTCGAGGGGGTAGGATGTTTCTTCCTATCAGTTTGGAGATGTCTCAGAATGCTATTATAAGAGGGGGGGTATGGTGTTGACTCTATCACCTCCCAGTGCTACTGAAAGGGACAACACTTAAGTGAGTCCACCAAGGGAGTGGGCGAGACTTAGGGGCCGGCTGTGGCACGTGGCTACAGTTCTCATGTTAGTCAAGGGGCTACATGGGTGGCATTGTGTTCGGTGGGGCAGATGTTGGGCATTGGCGTCGAGGATGGGGTTGTAACATACGCACCCGCTATGCTGCATTCATATCGTTTCTGGGCTTATGTTCATGGTGGATTGGGCCTCGGTGTGCACACTTGTATGCCATGTCTCTCATGTGCACTTGCGTATTGGGTTCACGCTTGCGCACACGGCCGCTTAGTTTGGCCAACATTGGTGTTGTGGGCCACAATGTTGTAGGCTTAACGGTTGCTATTCGGTGTTGCCTATCCTTGCGGGCAACAACCTTGACGCGGGGCACTAAGAGCTTCATGCATGGAGGCGTCGTGCCTAATGGGTGATACTTGGCTCACGCTCATATCCGGTTGCACATGGCTATATTGCTTGTGTTTCGAGAGCGACTAGCACTAAGCACATTACTTGTCATGTGTTCGCGCATTTGAGAATGGCGTTGCTATTGCCTATAGCTTGGGTTAGCCTTATGGCTTGAGCATCGGAGGACGGAGATTAACATGAAGCGTGGGACATTACGGATGGATCCTGGATGAGCGCATAATCTTATGCCTCGATGTTTGAGTTTGGCGAGACTATTGCTTGGTGCATAGTAGCCTCACGGGTTAATTCCGTTACGTATGATCATGGCGGGTCGCATTACTGTCACCATGTGGTGCCCGGCCTGCCAACCCGTGACAGTTGGTATCAGAGCACAGGCCGGGCACCACACGGTGACAGTAATGCGATTCGCCATAATCATACACAGTGGAATTAACCTGTGAGGCGACTATGCACCAAGCAATAGTCTTGTCACACTCAAACACCGAGGCATAAGATTATGCGCTCGTCTAGGATCTATCCGTAATGTCCCGCGCTTTATGTTAAGCTCCGTCCTCTAATGCTCAAGCCATAAGGCTAACCCAAGCTATAGACGATAACAAAGTCATTCTCAAATGCGCGCACACATGACAAGCAATGTACTTAGCGCTAGTTCTTATCGAAATACAAGCAATATAGCCATGTGTAATCGGACATGCGCGTGAGCCAAGCATTACCCGTTAGGCACGACGCCTCCATCCATGAAGCTCTTAGCACCCCGTGTCAAGGTTGTTACCCGCATGGATAGGCACCACCGAATAGCAACCGTTAATCCCACAACATTGTGTCCTACGACATCAATGCTAGCCAAACCAAGCGGCCATGTGCACAAGTGCGAACCCAATACGCAAGTGCACACGAGACACACGGCATGCAAGTGTGCACAACGAGGCCCAATCCATCATGAACATAAGCCCCGAAACGATATGAATGCGGCATAGCGGGTGCGTATGTCACAACCCCATCCTTGACGCCAATGCCTAACATTTCCCCCACCGGACACAATGTCGCCCATGTAGCCCTTTGACTAGCATGAAGATTGCAGCCACGTGCCACAGCCAGCCCCCAAGTCTCGCCCACTCCCTTAGGGGACTCACTTGAGTGTTGTCCCTTTCGGTAGTACCAGGAGGTGGTAGAATCAACACTATACCCCCCTCTTATAATAGCATTCTGAGCCACCTCCAAACTGAGAGGAAGAAACATCCTACCCCCTCAAGGAGTCATAATCCATAAATCCAACAAATATGAAAAATACAAATTACGAGATTGCTATGCCACCGGCTAACCATGCTCAGATATACCCCACGGCGAAATCTCTTGTGACCTTAGATGTGCAACGAGTGACAACCCGTGATACAATGGTATTAACACGGGGACATGTTTGCAAGAGGATAATGTTCGAGAATCGCATTCGTAGTTAGTTTTTGACTTGAAAACACTTTTTAGCTAGCACAACTTCTTGTCCAGAGATTTGGCAAAAGAATCCAATTTGTCGTTTATGGTGTGATAAAGAAATCTAGAATCATTTTATCCACTAGATGCTCGTAGATTTGAAAGAGAAAATAACTGGAGTCAAGAAAGTTAAATTTTACCATTTCTGTTGACCAACAATAATGCCTAATTATCCTAACTCACCATTTTCACATTGCACAATTAGTTTTAACATTTTAAATTGAGATAAATTGAGAAAACCAATAAGTCTTTTCGAGCATCAAACCAATTACACCTTCATCATTTTCTTTTTCCTAACATGGAACCCTACTACTCATGCATGAGTAGGCCATCATAAACATTCAATAGCATGATCTATTTGTAATTATTAGAGGTGACATCATTATTTTAAAAACTTGAGGGTTGACTTTGTAATTATTTGAAATTTAGGGGATGTAAGTGAAGTTTAACCAAAACTTTGTACTTGAATCTCATTTCGTTATTTATTTATTTTTTTTTCAATCTACACAAAGTTGTGAAATTTACATTAATAAATTCATAGTGAGACCAACTCACTTCTATTTACTCATGATACAAGTGATTGAAATATGAGATTACGCGTAGTAGTTTGTTTTCATTATATATGAGACAAACTCTAATAAGGAATAAATTGTCTATCTTATTTTTGTCATTCTCTCTTGCATTTTTTTTTCTCAAACAAAAAATTTATATAAAATTATTCGTTGAATGATTTGGTGAGTTAGAGTTTTTTCACGTGAGTAATGTTATACTATACAAACAAATTTGTAGACAAAATTTTTTATATTGATGGATGTGGTTATTTATGGTCATTTCACTTCAAACTAAACACTCACTATTTTATTTTATAATTTTAAAAATGCCACTATCACATTACTCTGATAAGATTTTGTCATAATAAGAATTTTCTTTTTACTTTAAAACAAAATAATAATCAAAATAATTTTAAAAAACATTATTCTTCTAAAAAATTTATACATAAAATTTTACCAAAATGATGTATCAATCACATTCTTGTTATTAAAAATTATTATGAAGGGTGTTCTATAGTAAAGTGAAAAAACTTTCGTTCAACGGCTATACAATCAGAAAATACATACAGAATAATATAATTAAATGAAAAAAATCTTTCACCTAAGAATATTTAACCTATTATATTAATTTTTAATTATATAAATATCATCACTACTGACATTTTTTAAATAATTTTTCTAGAAGAATACCAATTTTTTTTTTCTTTCAGTAAAAAAATACTATTATTCTTATTGAGTACAGAAAATCCAACCACAATCACACTTGTGTAATTAAAACCCTCATCATTGATAGACGCCGATCGACTTTCTATTTTTACTTTTACGTTTTTAGAATATATTGAAAGGTCAAAGCACGAATAAAAACTCTACTAATTCTGCTCCTCCTATAAACTTTCTAATTATATAAATATTATATTGTTAATTGTAAACATATCATCATGAACACAACATTAGTTTAATCAAAACTGGAATCAAATTTCTCGTGAGCTTTTACAAGCTGATTATACACATGTATCCAAATAGCGCTCTCACACACAGATATTTGTATACCAACTATATATACACATCTATATATAGAGGAGAGAGAGAGAGAGAGAGATCACCAAAATTTTCTTTCAAATTTGGCTGTAACTATTGAACTCGCTATATTTTTTCAACAAAACCTTTACTCTTACCACACATGAGAAAAAAAACCCAAACAACTCCATGACAAACCCTAGCTCTATATATATATATATGAAAAACCCAAAGCAAAGCACTCCATGAAAATTACAGTACTATAAGCCAAACATTGCCTACTGCTCTATTGCACGGCTCTCGCTCTCATGGCGGCGGCTTCTATCTCTCTTCTTCCCCCATTTCCTTAGCTGAATTTGAACCATCGACGTTGCAGCCAAGAAATCCACACACTGAATTGGACTCAACACGTCCAAGATACCCTTCAGTGTCTTCAGCCTGGCACAATCCGCCATTTTCATCACCCTCTCCAAGCCAGCCAACAAGTTCTTCAGCGCAGCCTCCACCAACCCATCAACCTGAGCCACCACCGCTGCGTCGCCGCCGCCGCTACCTCTGCCGCTCTTGACTCGGCTCTCCAGTCGGGCCAACTCGACTATCTGACGGTCCGCCATCGCCACCTGCTGCCTCTCCATCTCTCTCTCCACTTTATCCTCCTCCGACTTGATCTTTACCCTCAGCTCCTCGACCTTCTTCAGCTGGTTTTCCGTCATGTCGGCGAGGCTCGCTCCGAGGAGCCGACTCCGCCGGAGCGAGTCGACGAGCCGAAAAGCCATCGACGGCTTCCAGCCGGTGACCCAGAGATGAGCATTTTCCAGAGGGCTCAGCCACACTGGGACAAAGAAGGCTAGCACATCCTCATGGGCCGCGGCCCATTTGGCTGTGTAGTAATCTTTGTGATGGGCTGTGAGCTTAGCCACCAAACCCTCACAGGCCGACGATTCCTTAGAACTAGAAGTCTCTCCTGAGAGCGTTAGAAGGAGTTGAAGATATAGTTCGAGTTCACAAACCCACTTCTCAAAGAAATCAGAAAACCTCTGCTCCACTTGGGTTTTCATCTTTTATTGAAATAGAGAGATATGAAAATGAAAATTTTGAGGTGGGGAAAAGAGGTATATACCTCATGTGTATATATATTGTATATTTGCATGTATGAGTGACCAGATGGAGGGTAAAGAGTTAGGCCACGCTGCAACTCGGTGTGTGATTTTGAGAGATGCGTTGGCTCCTGCATGGCTTTACGCGCAGCAATCAGCCACCCGTTCACTTGAAAGGTTGGGCGCCGACGCTTTGCGTTTGTGCTGTGCCCCTCTCTCTCTCTCTCTATATACACAAATATCTAATGTATTTTTCTCTCTCGGCCTTTGACTGTCAGGCAAGGTACCACCTGGGTGTTTGCAAACGTGTCATGACCTGAGAGAATCTGGGTCCCCACTTGGAGGACACCCAAGCATTTCATGCTTCCCCAGCATAAGCTCCCCAGTGACCTATTCATCCCAAAACTACCCTAGATATACATTGCACAATGCATATAGCAAAACCTTGGGGTAGGATGGTAATCACTCCTTTGCTCAGGACTTCAATACAGAACATTGTTAATCAAATTCCCATATAGGCGGCAAAGCCTCCTTGCACATGTTCTTTTCACCCTCTATAAATATATATATATATATATATATAATAGATTTCAATCAAACTGAATAACTCGTGTATGTCAATTTGGGCAGTGTGTTCACTAACTCGTAGTTCCAAATAAAACTTGTTTCAAGACACTGAAGAAATTAGAGCTCAAACAATACAAGGCAACTATGCAAATACTAGTTCGAAAATCAACTCTAATCAAATTTTCAATCTTTTTCATTCGAGACTACTGCTACGCTCATAATGCCTCCGCAAACCCAGCAGAGAAAGGAAAAAGATCCAAAATTTGGACCGAATATCAGAAAGAATTAAATGTATATTACAATCAAAGACTCAGAGTTCTGATTGTGTAACCATTTCAGACTTCCATTAGAAACCCCAACTCCCAATAACAAACTCAATAGTCAGGAATGATTAAAAAAAAAAATAGAAAATAAAATAATACAGGGGATCAATAAACAATTCAATAACAACATTTAGAAATAAAAAATACATATATCATAATCAGAAATAAGGTTGAGCACACTCTTGTTGTGATGGAATGCGAGCTGAAACAATCGGAAAAGAATTGAACAAAATAAATCATCAGAATGACATGATATACTACCAGAGACACAAAATATATAAATATACTAAGTAATGATAGAAATTAGTCCAGAAGGTGCACAAAAAAAGTACTCTTCTGCATATTGATCATACAAAGAAAGAGAGGGACTCGATCAGACTTACAGCAAAGAGAAAAATGATTCAGAGTGAATTAAGCTGCCTCGGCGGATAGGATCTCAAGTTCGGCCCACCAGAGGGGAGAGAGTCTGGGAGTTGCCGCATCAGGCGTTATGGCGATCACTTCCCTCAGTCTTGAAGTGATATCGTTCATGGTTGGTCTCCTCCTCGCATCCTGTTGAATGCAATCCTGGATTACCTCGCAGATTATGTCAAGGTCGTTGTTTTTGAAGGACTTCAAGGTTGGATCAATCATGTAGCTCATGCTCTTCTTATCATTCAAGTATTCAGCAGCCTGACAAAGATCACAATAACTTGTCTTCATAAAATACACAAGAACTTAGATACAACTCTAATCAATCTAACAAGCACAGAAAGGGGTAGTGAGAATATTTGATTTAAGATGTACCCAATTCACTAGAGGCCCTTGTTCTTCCGAGTTAGAGAGCTTCCCAGAAATGATTTCAAGCAACAATACTCCAAAACTGTAGACATTTGTTTCAGGATCAGAAAATGGTGGCAGTTCCGAATGCTCTGATTCAAGTTCCCCAGAGGTTTGTAACTTGGAAGAAGCCTGTGTCCAGGAACCGATCTCTGCAATCTGAGAAAGCAGAGGAACTCAAAATATATCCACATCCATGTACAAAAATTTAAAGAAATAGTTCATGGAAACTATCAGAATATGGGATTGAGAAAGCAGCCTACTTTAGCAGCATAATCATCGGTCAAAAACAGAGCATTTGAATTCAGATTGGAATGTGCCACAGGTGGATTCAGGTCATGCATGTACTGAAGACAGTATGCAGTTCCCATAATAATCCTTGTCCTTGCATTCCAGTCGAGATGTTCAACTTCTTTAACTGGAAACAAAAACAGAAACATGAGATTTGCATTTCAGAAATGAAGCCTCCACTTTTATTACTCATGCAACCAACATTAAAGGTTCATGTGGCAACTAGTTAATACCATGCAGATGCTCAAAGAGAGTTCCATTTGGAGCATACTCGAACACCATCATCCTAGTAAAAGGTTCATCCTCCTCACAGTAACCAATAAGATTAACAAAGTTCTTATGATTTACTCTTGACAGTGTATCGATCTACAGGAAGACCACAATAGAGAAAATTAATTAAACCTAATAGAAAGAGGAACGGTACGTATTTATTGCATGAAGCACAATTCATGATCCCATGCAATACTGACAAACCTTTTTCCGGTAGGTCAGTTCTGAGCGCTTTGACCAGTCTTCGGCCGAAAATATTGCAGTTGATGCAACAGCAATCTCAACTCCACTTGATAATGTTCCCTTGTATATCGTGCAACCATCTATTGTATCAATAATGTTGCTGAAATCTTCACAGGCAGTTTCTAGCTCTGCCCGATTCAGCTTGGGAACCCCTGAATTTTAATCAAAAACATCATTCAGTTCCTGTTGCATTATTGAAAGATGATACTAGGATATTCTGCCAATGCCTCAAAACTGTGTTGCTCATTGAACCAGTTAGGAAACAAGTTGATTCAAGTTCACCTAATGAGTCATTCTAAGCTAGCTCAACAGTCAGCTGGCATTATAAAAGCACATTTGGACATTGGGAAAACTATCCGGCTTCGTTGTGTACTGTGTAGCATTTGAAAAGTGGAGCGATCGAATAAAATGGAGCCATCGCACAATTAGTTATAGCAAATCAATTTTAGGTTTCCAAGAAATGACACCACTATTTCTTTACAAGCATTACCAGAAGGCTGCCATTTTCTGCAATGTCCCTGTGCACTACGATGGATTTCTAATTTCAAATGTCCTGTCCAAGTGTACAACAGAACTCTGAGAATTTAAATGTCTGTGACCACATACATGCCTTAATTATCTCCAAAGATAATTTTTAAGGTCGAAGACAAAACTTAAGTTTTCTACTCCTACATTTCTTTGGTGTGTGTATTTTTCTTTGGTTGCTTGGGCAGAGGGGTTAAATTAGATTAGTCACGCTGAACTGTCCAATTGACAGGTCAATTGATCAGGCCTGTCTACAGTCCGATATAGTGCTTGGGTTACATTAGGCGAAATTACCTGTAACAAACGCTTTCTGCAACTGTCCACTCAGTCCAGTCTTCCAAGGACCAATAGTTGACACTGCTCGGTTTCGACACATGAAGAACATGGCTGCAGCAACAATAAGTAAGGAAACACCACCTGAAATCACACCTATATACTTCCATGTATTCCCGGAAGTTGCACCAGATGGAGGCTTTTGATCAATTGGCTTATTAACAGAACCAGAAGATTGGCTATCATAATTCGATGTATTGTTCTGCTGGGGTGAAGGATCAGCAATAGAAGGCGAAGGCTGAGGCAATTCTCCTTTCTTTCCATTTGGTACAGCAGGGAAAGACCCACTACTCCGGCTAGATGGAAGAGCAATGACTTGCTCAGGAGGGGACCCACCAGTAGCTGGAACAGCAGCGAGATTACTGGACTGTTGAAGTAGACTACGCCTTACAATATTAACAAGGTTTTGTTCATTTTGGACCACATGAATCTCATTTGCACCTGCTGAATGCAAAAATCAATGTCATTTCTCTTAAAAGTATCATACACTGATGATTAAAGAGCCAAGTCTCAAAAAATTGCTTTTACTCACCTGATAGATTGTCACAGCAATTAAATGGAGGGCTGTGCAAAGAATCCTTTCCAGATTTGAACCTTGAAGAAAGATTAAATAGTTGGCCATCAATAGAATATACCGTGAATATTATGATCAATTAAAGACAATTAAATTTGGAGAGGTAAAAGAACATATTGATTCCATACAATGGCAACACATTGAGGTAACGTGTAAGTGTCCCTTTAATGGGGAAAATTAACGAATTTGCTTTCCTTGGTTGTTTCAAATTTTTCTGCCAGATGCTGCACAAAAATGCATTAGAACATCAGAAAAGCAGGCAACTGAGATATTCTTAGCTGACCAATAGAAGTGAAAAGAAAAGAAAATAGTATGTAATCAATAATAATCAGTCCCACTAACAAGGAATAATAAAATCAAAATATAGCATAAATTTAGTATGTTTATAGCAAAATCAAAATATGATAGTAGAGGAGCAACTTACATAGTGCAAAAGGAATAATAATACCTTGTGATAAATTATAATCAAACTATACAATGGAATTGCTGGTCAATCTCCCCATAGTTGAACCATGAATTTGGTATATTTATAGCAAAACTATTACAGTATTGCATTGAAGCAACTAAAGTCAGATGACAACTAGAACCCCTGAACCATACATGATGCATTGATTGCATTCATGCTGTCTGTCACATAAAGAACAGACATATGAAGTCAGGTGACTCACACAGAATATTACCAGAAAATTCCATAAGTCAAATAAAAAAATATTCAAAGGAAGCATATACAAAAAAAAAAAAAAAAAAAGATTCTTAGTGACAATCTATCATTCTAATCAAAGTTCCAGTCCAAATAGAAACTTAAAATGCAATTGGTTCCCTCACAATGCCCACACACAATTCCCTAGTTGGTGAATAAGCGGGTGGAACTTGCACATGACATGGAACCAGATTGAACAGAGGATGAAAGACATTCAATCTACATAATCATCTGCGCAGTGACAAAGCCAGAAATTTTCTCAAGTGGGATTTGCAGGTACATGGGTCCAAGCATCCATGTGGGAGGCAGCTTGGCACCACATCATCTCCACGTTCCCTCCCCACTAACTCTCTACGCACTAGACAACTAGAGGCAAATCTCCACGAAGCATCATACGGGTGCGCTAGGTCTTCCTCCCCTCGCCATGGCTCTCCTTCCCAGCAAACCAAATCTCCACTCTTGGCATATGCACTCAGCCCCTACCTCGGCGACTTGGACACTGACACAAGGGACGCCAACATGGCAATTTTTGAAAAAAAGCAAGACAAGACACAGCAAGAACTTGAGAAAAATATACAATTTAAATATTTTTTGTATGTTTTATTCATGAATATTTTACTCAACGACAATGAAAAAATAATATAACACTAACTAAAAGCTATTCCAGGGGATCGTCAATCCATGCTGCGAGATACAGATTGACTACTCATTGGCTTCCTCTTTTCTGATCGTAGCTAATGGTGAGAAACTGTTGGATAAAGGGGTGTACCATTAAATGGCAGCTGTAGGTTTGCTCATACCGGTTCTTTCTTGTGTGAAAGAATCTCTCCTCTCTTAGCTCAGGTCTTGCCAACATGGGCAGGGCACCTTCTTAGAAGTGTCCATGCTTCTTTGGTTATATAAAATTACAATAGCAAAAATTTCTGCGATACAATATAATACATTTTTATTTCATAATTGCAATACCACTCACAGTGGATTGAAACTTTATAATTAACTTAGAAAAAGCAAGAATCTCAAAAATTGTCTTGTACAAAATTAGCTCACACTTTTAAATTTATCAATTGACCCCATTTCAACTTCTTCAAAATTCCAGTAGGTTCAAACATGTGAAATCTTTAAAATTTGAATGTACTTTTTCATTTTTTAAAGTTCTTAGTGGGGTCAGTCGACCACACATGCTTATATGTAGCCTTGCCCCTGCATTCGAGCAAAGGATACATATGAGACACAACAAAATTTAATGGATCTATTACAAACTCACAATAGTTAGAAACTTGAACAAATTGTGGGAAATGAATAATTTTATAGTCACACTAGTAACTGAATAGACCATCACAGATTTTCATATAAATTTGTGACAAACATAATTATTACATACTAATCTGCACCAAACTTTAACAGAGTATAGATTTATCTAAAGGATTGGCATTACCAAAAATTTTCCAAGCCAATGGACATGAGCACAGCAATGAGCCACATCTAACAAAGTTTTCTCCTAAAACAAAAATTGAACTGAAGCAAAATTATAAACGACTAATTCTGGTACCATGTTCCACTAGAATATAAAGTTAATGTGGCAGGTCTTGCAGGGTGGAGCAATATACAGTAACAGTCTAATCTGTTTTTGACATGCAAGTGGGCCGTGTGCATCTGAAGTGGGGTGTAGAAGATGTAGCAAAGCACCCAAAATATCAACAAATAGTTGAATGGATGAGCGCTCTCTTACCAGTGACCAAATTTTCTATTTACGCGGCCAATCCCAGCAGTCATAGAGAATGTAAGGTTCTCATCAAACTGCAATTCAGAGAGCAAATTGAGCTTTCCAAGCTCCAGAGGAATCTCGCCTTCAAGAATATTGTTACAAAGCAACCTGGAGAACGATAATTAGTTTAGTCCAGGTACATGAAATATTCATCCTATAGCATAAAAAAATCCAGTATATATATAAACCACAAACTCACAAACGTTTCAATGACTGCAGTCCTCCTATTTCTGCTGGAATAGTTCCACTCAAGTTATTATTTCTCAAGTCCAATACCTCCAGCAAGATAAGTCCTCCAATCTCTTTAGGAATGGCACCAGAAAAACGGTTGTTGCAAAGTACACTGTTATCACACCAGAACCATAAAAAATCATAAGTTCTAGAAATAAAGCAACACAGAGTACCAAAGCAGCGTTTCTAGACCCTAGTCATGTCCATCAATCATGGGGTTCCATATCAAATAATTTAAAAATATATAATTGCCAATACATGTTTTAACTTAAAAATTATAGTTGTAGAACTTGATAGCATTTTTGTATGTTAATTAAGTCAAAAAGGAAATCAATCAGGAAGACGGAATATGCTAGTACAGTATGAATAAAGACGAATTGGATGCATTAGAGTGGTAATTTAAAAAGTGGCTCAATAAGTAGGCTTGAAAATAGTATCAAATAATGCATTCTATAGTAAATGGAAAAGGGGTCATGAACTAAAAGGTCAGTACCAGATATAATTATCACCAACTATTGCAAATAGCCTGGCATAATTAATCTTCTTTCAGCATGGCCTCTATATCGGGATCAATTTCAATTTCATTTAGAATGATATCCTTATTATTTTTTTATTTTTATTTTTGATAAGTTCATTTAGAATGACGTCCTATGAGAACTGAACCAAGAAATGCACATTTGTAAAATTATATTACATTTACGTGTATCAACTTTCATCAAACCAATTTCAAATACATAATGAATATTTTATGGTTACACCCCCCCTCTCCTTCTCTCTCTCTCGATGGATAAATTCATTAAAGAGCACCAACTGAGTTCGACACACATCCATGTGAAGTATACAAGAGCCATTAAGAACAATACATCTCCTAACCAACAAAGATATTCCCTAGAAAATCAACAAAATAGACACAAGACAAAGACGCCCTCCGCACAGCCTGCTTCAACTAATTAACTCCAAACACACATATAATTAGATATTCCATGGCTCTTTCTCCTCGTTATGTATATATTTTTAAGGACTCTCAGGATCAATGTCAATAGGATTGATGGTATGTGCCAAAAAGAGAGGTCCACTATTGAAATGCTGCATGTCTGACAAATCCCAATCTACAACCACCCAAAAATAAAAAAAAATTTAGGGCAATTGACCAGTCATCTTTGTTTCATGGAGAAGGTTAGGGCAAACTGAGGAAAAATGAAACAGAAGAAACAAGAGTCGAACCAACACTTTGAGATGAACATACTGACATGAAAAGATCACAACAGAACGAAGATATTGGAAACAGCACGTGAATCGCTTCAGTGAAGAAAAGCTTCCTAAGTTGAATTACATATGTAAATACATGATTAGTAATACGCAAGCTATTAACCATGAACTCCATGGAAAACTAGCTGATAAAAAGATCTGGAACCTAAATTACCTAAAATTGCAGAAAGAACTTTAGGATAATAGTCTTATGACCCCAGCTAGATTGATAATGCACTGATGATGACAAGAACGAAGGTCATGAAGGATAATTGATCATTAAGATAGCAATGCTGATGATGGGATAAAGAAAGGTCAAATATGCCACAAGTCCAAGAACCTACTTCGAGAAACATTTATGCCTAAAATGAAAGACTTACATCAGCCTTTTGTGTTTCCTAACCCATAGTAAAGTAGTAGTTATATTTCTGTCCACAATTTATTCCTCAAAATGCCATATGCAGAATCTAAAGGTACAGTGTGCTCATGCACATAACTTTAATCCTACTTGTACATCAAAATCTAATACAGGAAACCTTTACCATGACCTTGTACAGGGGAAAGCCATAACTGGTACATTGCAGCATTGTGTGACATGTCTTTGCAGAATCAAGTGTTATGTAATTTAGGCTAGCCTCAACCCTAGTCAAATTTCAAAGCAGCATGTACGGTTTTGGAAGTCTCAGGTTATAAAATTGAATCAAGCAATCCAGCAGGAGTGAAAAAACACCCAATTGTGACCATTAAGCCACAGAAACCAAGTAATGCTTACAGAGATCTTAAGTGAGTAAGCTTTCCAAGTTCCGGAGCTAGCTCCCCTTCCAAAGAAAGCCCATTGAGATCCCTACACATAAAAGTAAATAACAGTAATCAGAACATAATAACGATTTCACATTGTACTATACTAAATCCTCAAAATCAGACCTTCAAATATAATCATGACTTTCACTCCTGATAGATTCTTACTACAATAGATTCAACACAAGAGGGACTTACAGCATTTGCACTTCACCGTCCACACAATGAACACCTGACCACATGCATGGGCCATTATCATTGATATTCCAATTGGAAAAAGCATCATGCGGATCAGAATCCACTCTTGCGCGGAATTCCAACAATGCCAATCCTGCACTTTGATTCCAATTACAATCAATAGAAATGAACAACATTGAATAATGGATTTTGATAGATCTATGGGATTTACCAACAATGTCAAAGACCAAATTACCTTCAGAATCAAGTGACAAACACCCTTGAATATCCAAAACAAGGATCAATATTGCAAAACACGATATCCTGATTCCATAACTGTTCCATCTAACCCCCATTGCTTTGCAAACCATATGTGGCAGTGGTGGAGGTGCTGACAGCCAGGACTCTATAGAGACTCGCCAGGTTTTTGTTTTGCACGAAACATTTGCTCCGAGATTGCTCGGAGGCGTAACAAATTAAGAATAACAACAACGACAACAACAAATTGTTGGATATACAAAGATGGCTATATATGTACGTATAAAAATTTACTCCTAGCACAAACTATATAATACAGAGAAGAAAAAATTCAGCTGCCCTCTTCAAACTAGTGACCAAATTGGGGTCCCTCATCTTCTGGGTTTTTTTAGTTTTAGGTTGCAGCAACTCTCTTCTGGCCAACAATCGCATAGCCCAGATCAAAAAACTCTCTCTGAGGTCCAACCAAAGCTGAAATTCAACAAAAGAAAGGAAAAAAATGATTGAGTTAAACATCTGCATGTGGCCAAAGGGTCCTCCGAACAAGAGTATTTCACAAGTAACAATACAATAGAATCAAACAAAAATGTAAATGAAAGAATACCCTCATTAGCAAGCAACCTAAGAAAAGCAACACGGGTATGAAATGATAGCAGAGAGAGAGAGAGAGTAAATTTACCAGAAAGAAGGGGACAAAAAGGGCAGTCAATGATACAATTATTTGTTGCAGTTATTGAAGAACAATTGTTGAAGGAAATGCAACTGAAACAATGTGGGGGATGGAAGATGATGATGCTGGGTAAAAGAGATTGGTGAGAGTTGAGACTCAAAAAGCAGCAAAGAACAAGAAAAATAGAGAAATGGGTAAAATAATTTGCAAAAAAAAATAAAAAATATTTATTTTTTCCTTGACCGCCCTTTTCAGGATGATCTCAGAGGAGGAACCTCTCTTCGACCATCTTCTCTGAAAGAGGGGGGCAAAAGCTCCTGGATGATGTATGTTTCTCTCTGTAAATCTGTGTTGTTTGTGTCGTTCTCTCTCTAACACCCCTCACACCAGGGCCACCACCCCCCACAAACTGTGTTCTGTGTTCTTTTTTCCTTATTTTTTTTCTCTTTGGTGGTCCCAGTTCTTTGGTCTTCCTAAAAAAATTTAGTTGGGGTTTTGGTGGGGCCCGGTTGATCGGCGGGCATGATAACCGGTTAACGGTCACCGCCGGCCGGCAGTTGTGGTTCTGTCAATCGTCGCGGCTTTTTTTTAGTGGTGGTGAGGGCCCCCACATCCGATGTACTCGGACGCGCTTTTACATTTCATGGTCCCCCGTTGACCACCCCACTGTGCGTCTCTCTCTCTCATGGGTTTGCGTGCTAGCCTCTTAGCCTCTCTTAAACATTTTTTTGAGAGGTAATATCTACACGTTAATATATGTTCATAATCTATTGAGATATTATATGATTCCAGGCTTCCCATGGGGATTATTCAACTGGGCTTTCTATTAGAGTAGAGGGTTGCCACAAGTCCCTAGCTTGTAGCTTCTCTCTCTCTGTATTTACATATATATCTCTATAAGATAGTGTGATTTCAGGCTTCCCAAGGATGTTACTCAACTGTGCGCTTTCTACTTTACTTTGGGTAGAGGGTTGCTACAAGTCCCAAACTTATATATGGCCTCTCTCTCCTTCAGTGTGTATATATGTATATATATATATGTATCAGACAAGGGTCCAGAAAATTGAATTGGGTATCTAAAATCTCAAATGGGTTATTAGTGTCTCCATTCTATTTGGCATTGGGGATTTGATTCTTCTTCCCATCCCTTCTGTAAGTGGAGCTTAGAGAGTACTAGAAAAAGCATAAGAAGTCTGGTGAAACAAAGGGACAGAATAAAAATTACTTTGGTACTTTGAACATACTGGAGATCAATCAATATGTGAAATTTTGTATTTTTTTTTTTTTTTTGGATAGTGTATATATAAGGAAATGAAGACATCCATTCTTGAGTAGGAACCTTTGGAGTTCTGAAAAATAACAAATGCAAATTAGGATTTTTATTTTTTTTAGTTCACCATTTAACAAGACTTACAATTCTTCTTCTCTTCTGTTTCTTCTTCTTCTTCTTCTTCTTCTTCTTCTTCATTTTTTGACATTGACATGCTAAACTTTATTAGAGCTTAAAACTAATTGGTGCTACTTAGAAGAAACAAGCCACTAAATTGTCATTCACAAATATTATATTAACACTTCTAAAATTTGGCTTGTCATTTTTTTTGGGAAGTGTATGTATAATGAGGTGATGACATCCATTCTTGAGTAGGAGCCTTTGGAGGTCTAAAAATAAAAATATGCAAATTAGGAATTTTTTTTTTTTTTTAGTTCATCATTTAGCAAGACTTACCACCCTCCTTCTTCTTCTTTTGGTACATAGGAGGTCGAAGCCTGGGGAGAGTGGATTAGCGGGAGACTAGACGCTCGACCTCTGGACTAATTCCTACTTCTTTCTTTTTTGACATTAACATGGTCAACTCTGTTAGAGCTTAAACTAATTGGTGCTACTTAGAAGTAACAAGCCAATCCTTAAGCTTATTATTTGTTGAGGTTTTGTTATTAGAAATGCCTAAGTTGTTTTTCTCTAATCTTGTACTATCACTTTTAAAATTTAGCTTGTCATTTTGATTTATATAAGCTAATGGCAACAACTGAAAAAGGCCTTATGATTTTTACCTTTAACATATTTCATATGTTCTCACTATAAAACTTAAATTCGAGTGACAGTACTTTGTACTATTGTATTGCTGAATATTTGTCTATGGAGAACTAGTTTGAACCTTCTACACAATAAAATGCTCTGTTTAGATGGAACATTTGCTTGGAATTATCTTGACCTTAAAAGTCAGCAAGAATGATTATGAGAATAATATAAATTCTTTCATATCTTTTTTAGTATGGAATTGCACAA
Source organism: Euryodendron excelsum (assembly GCA_033060915.1). Classification (NCBI taxonomy): domain Eukaryota; kingdom Viridiplantae; phylum Streptophyta; class Magnoliopsida; order Ericales; family Pentaphylacaceae; genus Euryodendron; species Euryodendron excelsum. The sequence goes on from CM065398.1 coordinate 25,047,049, forward strand.
ATTTGGAACATTGCTCTAAGCACCTCAACCTTGTGCAAGTCCATTTGACTCTAAAATTTCTAACTTCTGTTTTGGGTCAGTAGGTTAGAAGACTTGTTCAATTGATCTGTTTTTGCACATCTATGTCATGCATCTATCGGATCTTTAACTTGGATTTGTGATATGACATACCATTGAGTATATGATTTGGGTAAAAAGCAAGCAATCTTCTATTTCATCATGAGTATTATTACCAATCATGTGTCAAAATACTAATATAAACCAGCAGCATCATAGCAGAGTCTCATTTTTATAAACATCAAGTGGCACATCTTGACAATATAGCGAAGTGTCTAACTTTTGAATGGTAATGGTACTCATAGTGATACTATATCAAAGTTGACATAGACTGTTAGAATCGAAAGTTGTTTAGTTGAAAGAAAAAAACCACTAAAAAAATTAGCATCCTTTTTTAGGTACTACTTATGTTATGATTTTTACTATGTATCAAATGAGTCTCCCACTCCAAATTTCGCAAGTTTTTTTTTGTTTTTTAAATTAGTTTTATGTTCTCTAAAACAAATAAAATAGAAATTGATATGAAAAAACGTTTGGCAAACTATCTTTTGAAAACATCCCAGCTTTAAGAAATAATTTTAAATAATTTTCTAATTTTTTAAATTTTTTTTTCATAAGAAATTGATAAGCAATGGTGTTGTCGAACTTTCTATTATTTTTGCTTCTAAAAACATGAAAATGAGAATGAAAACTAAACTAAAAATCTTGAAAACAGTACCAAATATACCACACCTTTATTTCATAAGAAATTATAACGAAAAATAAAAAGAAAAGAAGATAAAAAAAAAAACCCACTAAATGTCTGTAAACAGGCTGTTTGGAACTGGAGGAATGAAAGGAAAAGAAAAAGGAGAAAAAAATTTAATTTTCCTTCATTCTCCTATTTGGTTCTAAAAACTGAAGAAAATTTGAAAAGAAGGCCCCACAAGAGAAAGTGTTTTGCTTTTACTTCGTTTCAATTTTTTGTGCATAATCAAACATGAAAAACAAAAAAGAACTACAAAATAACTGAGTTATCCAAGTTGGTTTTGTCCTTATAAATATCTTAGTCCGATTGACAGAACCAAACCAAAAAAAAAGAAGAAAAAATCTACTTTTCCTATAATTCTTCTCTTTTTTTTCCTTGTATTTTTTTTCCCACAAATTCCAAAACATGCTGGAAATTTTGACGAAAGTTCAATGCATAGTTGCACGAAAGCCCACTTTGGGGGCGGAAACGCGTTTTTTCGGAAAAGCGTTTTCAGGACGGGTACGAAACTTGTTTCAAAAAATTGGGGAAACGTTCTGGAAATACGGAGGAAACGTTTGGGAAATTCCTAGGAAACGTTTTAGAAACTTATAGAAAACTCTTTGGATACTTAATGGAAACTCTTAGGAAACGTTTGAGAAACTTTTGGAAAACTCTTCGGAAACGTAAAATGTTAATTTTTATACATTTTTTTCTTTAAGTTTTAACTAAGTATCTATGAAATTATTTGCATAGATTTCCACTAAGTTTTCCAAATGTCTCTACTAAGTTTCCTAAAGGTCTCCACTAAGTTTCTTAAAAGTCTTCTGTGAATTTTGAAAAAGTTTTTTATTAAGTTTTCCAATCGTTTCTCGCTTCTCGTTTCCTCTTATATTTTTTGGTCGCGCTTCCCGCTTCCATTTCCCCTAACGTCTCCCGCTTCCGCTTCCCATTTTGGCAACTATGGTTCAATGTCTAATCACTAGTGACGTTAGCCATAGACCACAGCCCCAACACAACAAGTGTGTGCGTTAGGGTGTGGAGCTGTATGGGCTCTGCCATATAGGCAAGCCTCAACGGCTCCGCCAGGGCTTCTGATAGCGATGGCCTTTCCAAAACGTTCTTATGATTTCTTCCCCCCAAGTTCCAACACATAGGGGACATTAGCAGTCGGTTTGGATTGAGTTGAGTAGTCACTTGACACTTAGTTCGAAAATGATCAAGTTAAAAAAATTTAAAATTAATTTCTCGACTCAATTAGTGATCGGGTCAAGTTAGAGTTGGATGTTGAAAAGAACATTCTTTTGTAAAAATATTCAGTTCAGCTCGAGTTTGGGTGAGTGAATAAGATTATTAACGGTCCGACACCCAAACCAAATAGGCTCGGGTCTCAAAATTCTCACCCACTACCCATTCAAAAATAACGGGTGAAACTAAAAAGTCGATTCAGGTTGAATGAAGGAAATTTTAAATCTTGTGGACAAAAATATAATTGTCAAAAATTTGAAAGGGCAGCTACCTCTGGACCTTAGCTGCCTCTGCCCCTGGTAACTCAAGCAAGGTGTAATTGCACTAGCTAACACACTTATATATAAATACAGTAAACAAATAGTATGATTTAGAAGATATATATGATTACTGGATTGTGTAATAAAGATTCTGCAAGTCGATAATATGGGTTTTTCTCTAGACTGGATTAGTTGGCAACCAAGCAGATTTGTTGTTCATTGTGTTCGTATGGTGCAATCTAAATACAACAAACTGGGTCTTGGATTTGTTTCAGAGAAACAAAGATGGTTTGCATTGCTACACTATAAACTAGAGAAGTTGAGTTGGCTTTATGATTTGGAGGGTTGATTTAGACAGAGTGATTGTTGAAGAATTTTATCAAATCACATCTTGTAATTCTCATTAACACAAATAAATCATAACTTAAGAATAAACCAAAGAATAATACAAGAACAATGCAATAGAATTATATTAATGAACAATAAAATATAGTGAAAGGAAAACAGAAAAGATGACCTGTGAGAATTGAGAAGCGTGATAACACCGTCCCAAAGCAACTGTGTCTCCCTACGTGAAGGTACAATCGGACATCAATTGCTCTAAGATTTAACCCAATTGCTCAAAGTCTATCTCCTCGGGAGTCACGCCTACAGGGAGAA